>VUQH01088264.1:7109-31468 GCA_015106775.1 Etroplus canarensis
TTCTGTCCATCACACGAACACCTCCTCTGTTATCACCCTGAGCACTGGGTGCCATCAGGGCTGTGTCACCAGGTCCCCCACCAACCACATCAAATACGCTGGTGACTCAGCTGTAGAGGCCTCATTCAGAACAATGATGACTGGGCCTGCAGAGAGGAGGTGGAGCAGCATCGCCACTGACTTCAGGAAGAACCAGCCCAGTCACACACCGCTGCTCATCAGCACAGACGTCACGTGGAGGTGGTGGGGAGCACCAAGTTCCTGGGGGGTGCCCATTGCTCATCGTCTCGCTTGGTCTCAAAACACCCTGTTTTGCTGGCAAGGCGAGCGCAGCAGCGTTTGCACTTCCTCCGCAAGATGAGAAGAACCCACCTCCCCGCGCCCATCCTCACCACTTTCTACAGAAGCACAGCAGAGAGCATCATGACCAGCTGCATCTGTGTACTGCTGAGGACGGGAAGACACTGCACAGAGCGGCGAGGACAGCAGAAAAAAGGACTCCTCTTCCTTCTGCTGAGGATCTCATACACAAATGCTGCCTGAAGACTGATCCCACCCCCACCATGAACTGTCCTCCCTGCTTTGTAGGACGTTGCAACATAAAAAGCAATCAAGCCAGAACAAGCGATTGAAACGTAGAGCAGAAGATTTTAAATAAACCTGATGATTAAAATCAGAAGCAGCATTAATAATACTGGTCATAATTGGATATGTGAACCAAATAATGAGACAAAAATACAAATGTTTGTAACTTTATGGAGGTATGGTTAAGGTTGAGTTGTAGGATGTTTGCAGTTCCAAAGGACAAAACCTTCATCTCAGCTTTTGTTAACTCCAGTCTAATCCTGAGACAAAATGACAGATTTCACTTTTCTAGCTTCTCATCTGCACGCCACGTGGACATTAAAACTACAGAAGCTTTTATGACATTTCATATAGGAGTTGGTATATATATATATAACAGAATTAAACAATTCAATTCAATGTTTTGAGTTTGTACGGCTGCTACCTTGGCCAGGTCTCCTTTGTAAAAGAGATTTGATCTCAGTGTACCTTCCTGGTTAAACAGATGCAAATAAACAAAAGATTTGGGAGTGAGTCTGAGGGAATATTTGCCCATTCATCAAGAAGAGCATTTGTGAGGTTTGTGAGGGCCTGGCTCACAATCTCTGTTCTAGTTCATCCCAAAGTGCTTTTGATGGGGTTGAGGTCAGGGCTCTGTGCAGGCCAGTCAAGTTCTTCCACAGCAAACTGATCCAGCCATGCCTTTATGGAGCTTGCTTTGTGCACTGGGGCACAATCATGTTGGAACAGGAAAGGGTCTTCCCCAAACTGTTCCTGCAAAATTGGAAGTAGTGAATTGTTCAAAATGTCTTTGTGAGCTGAATGCATTCCCTTCAGTGGAACTAGGGGGTCAAGGCTAACCCCAGAAATCAACCATTTTATCCTGGCAGAGGCCAGAAATTAAAAAGAAAGACTGAGATGGGCAAAAGAGCACAGACACTGGACACTGGAAGACTGAAAGAGGGTGTTGTGGACAGACCAGTCCAAGTTTGAAGTCTTCAGATTAAACAGAAGAACATTTATGAGATGCAGAACAAATGAAACAGTTTAATCCCATCAGTCAAGCGTGGTGGAGGCAGTGTGATGGTCTGGGGTGCTTTGGAGGTGGTAAAATAGGAGATTTGTACAGAGTGGGAGGAAAGCTGTCACAAGATTTTGCAACACCATGCCAGACCCTGTGGACAGCACTTGGCTGGAGGCCAGTTTCATCCTACAACAGGATGATGACCCAAAACACACTTCCAACATGTGTCAGCAATATTTAAAGTAATAATAAATAATAAAATAAGCAGTCAGCCAGAATTCTGACTGTAATGAAATGGCTAGGACAGTCTCCAGATCTGAACCATACTGAGCTGCTGAGGGGGCAGCTTGACCTTATGGTATGGAGGAAGACTCCATCACACCGATCCATCTTGTGGGAGATGCTCCAGGAAGCATGGGGTGAAATCTCATCAGATTACCTTAAAGAACTGACAGCTAGAATATCTAAGGTCTGCCAGGCTGTAACTGCTGCAAAAGGTGTTTTTTCTGAAGGCAAAGTTTGAAGAACACATTTATCATTTCCATTAAAATCATTATTTCTAACTCTGACAATGTTCAGCGTGTCCTGTTCATTTGCCAGGCTTCCTGTTCAGACTAATTTCATGTGTTGCCAAGGAAAACAAGAGAATTATTAAGTGATCCCAAACTATTGAGTGACAGTGTTTCTATATACTAATACATCTTGTGACCAAGAGGCTGTTACTACTGTTCATGGTGGCAGATATAAACAACACTGGTGAAGATTTCTCAGTTTTAGCATACGTTTATAGAGTTCTTTGTGCCCACATGCTTACGGTCATTTCAGCTCAATTTTTGCCCTCCACAACCTCTTGAGAAAATATTAAGCTCTCTACTGGCTATAATTTCCACTTTCTTCACCAGCTATTTTAAACTACATTTGTTTGCCATTTGGTGTTGGTAGTGTCAACTTTAGTCCTCATAAAAAAAGAATGGTGAAAGTGAAACATAACCACAAAGCTACAGACCATAAAACCAAATGTGCTGCAAGACGCTGACATGTTCAGTAGATCTGACAGTAACTCCAGAATCAGTTAATTCTCTGTGTATTAGTTTTACCTATGATCATGGCCATGGCGCTGCTGTTGCATTGGCCCAGTGCAGACAAGATCTGGCTCATTATTTGTTGATTGGCAAGCACCAGGTCAGCCACACCTGCAGAAGGACCCTGACTGGATGCAGATCCACCAGCCACACTTTCTTTGCTGCCACAGACCTTCTCCTCATCAGACACGCTGCTATCAGCTGCTCCACTGCCGGCCGGCGGCAGCCGTCCACTGAACTCTCTGTCCCCAGAAAGAGGCAGTTGCACCAGCACATTGACCAGCTTGAGGAGATCAAACATTAGCTGGTCCCGTGTGGTCTCTCCACAGACCGCCTTTGCATCTCCTGGCCGGATGATGTTGGCAAACAGACCCCCAAAACAAGCCCGGGCACCCACTGAGCTGTCAGAGCCACTGCGGGAAACCACTTTGTCTGAGCAGGTGATGTAGTGGTGAACCAAGAACGTGATGGACTCGATGACTGAGGAGATGGTGGCAACTGACACCACCTCAAAGTTCTGCTCTAGTGTAAACTCCAGCAGCTTCACCTGGGCATCCAGTGGACCCTGGCCTGACTGGAATGGACCCCTAAAAGGTCAGGATGAATCATTAGTTAAAACTACTCACATTATATTTGCTGTATGGACTGATTACACCAGTAACATGTACACAACACTGACAGATAATCCCAAAAGAGAAAGGGTACCTCTCGGTAGACAGGATGTGCATGAGCTTGAGCAGGAACTCGCTGAACATTTGTGGACATGTGGAGGACAGGTGGACCTGCAGGCGGCTCAGAAACTCATGCATGGCCTGGGTGGCAGTGGGTCCCACCTGAGAGCTGTGCTGGCTGGTCCCATTGGTGCTGCTGCCGGACAGGAAGCGCACCAGGACATGGACCAGGGTGGGATCAGACACCATCTGCTGAGCTGTGCTTTCCTGGGGGCCCATCCCATTGTTGGAGGCTATAAGTTCATAGATCTCAAATTAATCATTCAACTCCACAGAAAAACAGAACTTCACAAAAAAAGCTACAAAGTAGAGTGAAAGCATTCAGATCGCATCCGTCTGTCCTTTTTTGGTCAAAGCTTTAATGTTCATTTTTGAGCCTGGAGCATTTTGCTCATAAACAAACCCTGATGGTACTGTTAGGGGCATGGACATCTAAAATTCAAATGGTGGATTCCAAAAATCACTGCATTTTTAATTTTTTTTAAACAACAATAAATAATATATGTAGCCCACTAATAATTGAAGAAATCTGTAGGCTGTGCAGTATTGAAGATGGTGAAGCTTAGACGAAGCTTGCAATTTTTGATTAACATGAAAGCAGAAACAAGTATGTTTTCAACCATGCCCCAGAGATCCATTGTCCTAAGGGAGTGTAAGACTAATGATATTATGAAAATGATTTTAATAGGTAAAGCACTAGTCTAAGTAAATGTTATCTGGGCCATAATCACGACTTATAAATCCTCAAAGTAGCTTCTTTCTAACATTTAGACTACAATAACTTCATTTTCATTCATTTTTGTTCAATGTCAGACAGGAAGCTGAAAAATGGCAGTTACAATTTCTCACAGTCCGAGGTTAAAGTAAAAACTTTTCTTTGGTATGAAAATCTGAGGAAATTCAGTTTACTACCAGGTACAGCATACTACAAGGTAAAGCCAAGAATCCTTTCTTCTGCTCAGTCATTTTTCTTAAAAACGTGTATTTGAACAGTTAGATGACCATATTTGTAGTTCTTCTAACTTAAGTTGACATATTAGCACTATTTGATTGGTTAGGGAAAAAGTTCTGGCTCCTTTGGCTCGTTTTCTTGCCTTTTTATTTCTTTTGGCCAGGCCTTTGGAACTTTATTTTTTTGCCTATACAGAAACCTCCTGCTGGCAAACTGAATCTTGTGTGTGGTTTCGGCCCCAACAACAATCACACATTCTGATTTCCTGCCCAGTGGACAAACCCACCATCTCTTTCATTAAACACACACTCAAACTTAGAAAAAGTGTCTCTTTGAGATAAAAGTGTGACTATCTGACCGAACGCTGAGGCAGAAAGAAACCAGTGACGTGTGGAGTACTGACCGCAGGCTGGCATGTTAGTCATCAGGGTGAGAGAGTGCAGAACCAGACACCATGTTCTCAGGGAAGTGTTGGGGTACCACGCCAGCACTGTTAGGAAACTGCTGATGGATGCTGAACACAAAGAAAAAAACAACATAAAGTAATGTAACAGGGTGAGTAAGCTGCTACAGCTCCACATTACAGAGAACAAGCGGAGGAGTCCTGACCTTGGTTGAGCGGGATGGTGGGCACTCGGCTGGCATTGAACAGAAATATGTCGGACCCGGTCTCTTCACTGCTACCAGAACACGTGTTGAGACTGAGTGTCAACCACAGCTGCAGCAGAGACTCCAGCTGAGGGCAGAGAAAAAGAGATTCAATCACTTTTCTTTGTGGCTGGTTTTCTTCTCTGGCCATTTTTTCCACCTGTAGCTGTCATCGAATTATATTTCAGACTTTTCAAGGCCTTTTAGAGGGCCCAACCAATATATTAGTCAGCCAAAGACATCATTCACTATTGAGCAACTACATATATAAATATCCAAATCAGCAAATACACATAAATGAAGAAAGATGCTTAGGGTAATTTAGAAACATGTAATCACAGTGTGTGTTCAGCAGTGACTCTGACGCCACTGTCTGCAACACATGGCAGAGTATCATCACACCTGAGCAGACAGTGACTGGAGTCAAGCTTACTGGTGTCTTACACTGCTGAAAGGTTAAACAGAAGCCCCACCCAGTACTGATCGGGCTTGTTCATTTAGTACTTTTCCAGAATCTTATCAAACAGTGATGGAAAACAGTAAGGACCACAATGATTTACTACTTTCATGAATGAATTGACATAATAGTCACACTTCTGTCAGTACATTCCACTTGCAAAATAGCAAAACTGCAGTATATTGTGCTGTCTTCATCAAACCTTCTTCATTGTAAGTGAAATGTTTAGCCTCAAAACTTCAAATATCATTAGATTTTTTTTTTTCAACCATAACTTTTTTAAAGTGTCCATTTGATCGCCACATTTTCATCAACATATTTTATTTCCAAGGCTGTCCAAAAGAGCTGATAACAGTTATTACAAGTAAATGAGTTTATGTGATGACTGATGCTGAAACCCTGCTAAGTACAGATAATCTGGATCTGAACTGCAACTGTGGTTAATGGCTGCTGACCTGTACGTGGTGGACCTGCAGCATGGAAAAGAGCTTGTTGAAGCAGGCACTCAGAATAGGGATGGACGAGGGTTGGACCATCAGGCTGCTGGCCGGGGGAGAGCCTCCGCTATGGAGAGCTCTCAGCAGGGAATCATCAGTCCCATTGGAGGCCTGGCTCACTAAAAACACAACAGAAAATCCATATCAGCTCTGGTGAAGTCTATCATTTGATTTTCATAAAGTCTGACGTTGAAACACTACAACATTTGGTGTCTAACTTATCTTTTAGACCATCAACTGTTACAAATTTCCCCACTTTATTTACCTGTGGATGAACTGGAAGTGAGCGCCTGTAGAATGGAGTCAGCCTGGAGGGTGGCCATCATTTTGAGCATCAGCTCAGCCTGCTGCTCCAGGCCCACTTCTAGTCGGGCATCCAGTGCTGTAAAACACAGAGGCAGGAGCTCAAAGAGTTGGATGGAAAGAACATTGAAAATACACTGAGGTCCATAATGGAGAGAAAAACTTGTATGTAAAAGTCAGCCTCTGCTCACCCTGTGACACCGACACTGACAGACCCTGAGACCCCGGCTTTTCAGCAGCAACAGGAGGCTTGGACACTGGGATACCAACCCCACCAATGTATGGGTTGTATCCATATGTGCCATAGTCAGCACCCCAGTAGTCATACCAGGTGCTGCTTATGGGCTGAGAATGAACATGAGGAGGGGAGGACAAATGTAAGGGCAACAATGAACACACAATCATTTCTACATTTGCTTTTAAGTTTATCTTGCTTTTTAGATTTCTAAGTCTCTCTTTCTTTAACCATTTATGTGGCCCTCTCAAAAACGGTGGCTGAGAAAGTTTGATGCCCACACTGGGCTCTCTTGCATATAGGGTCTATATATTTTTGAATTCTTTTTATCTGTATTTTCAATCTTTCATATTTATGTATATTTAACAGGGTGTCTGTAATGTAAGCAATTTCCTCCCTGGGATTATTAAAGTATTCTGATTCTGAAATCATATTTAATGACCACAGCAAGCATTACATCAATAGTTTTATTAAGTCTAAAGTAGCCAGAGGAAAGCAGAAAAATCACTTTACCTTGTCCACATCATTTACAGTGACTTCTTTCTCTGTGATCCTTTAGATCACTTAGCTAACAAACTAGGCAGCTTACAGCTCATTACTCAGACAGTATAATTTCACATTTCTATGACCTGGTCTTAACGTTAATAAAAACTGAAGAACTGCAACCTTTTTTTAGCTTTCTTAACCCAAATGAATGAAATATTCTGGTTTACTTGTAAAATAACAGCGCCAAATTTGAAAAATGTGAAATCATAATTAATTACTGCACAGTCTTGTCTCCATGTTAACAAGTTAAATTCACTGCTCTGACACTGTATTGCAGGTGCAGCTACAAGGACACTTAAAAGAGTCATTACATTAATTTCTGGGAGGCAGAAATGACAGAAAGAATGAAATAAGAATAGGAAATCATCATCAACATACCTTAAACACTTTGGCAGCAAGTGGATCTTTTTCCAAATCAATATCTAAAGGATCAATATCAACATCCATCAGGTCTTGTAGCAAGTCAAAGTCTATGTCTTTATCTTTTTCCAAAGATGACAGAGGTGGAGCACCTTTGGATAATGAAAACAGCTTTAATATTGCCAAGCAAGCACACTAGAAAAACATACAAGCAAGAGAAACTCTTTCTTTAGCACGTTACTGGGCAATTTTAACGCCGATCCAGCCAATACTGTAGCTCCTGTACTGCTACCGGAGTGAGAATCCAGACACAAGAAGCAGCAATCGCCACATGTAATCACATTTTCCCCCCATAATTAAGCCCAGTTTATTCAAAGGAAACATTCACACTAAAATGATGCAAACATCAAAAGCAGGCCAAAACAGGCTCTGGAACATGTCTGAACTCCCACTCCAATAAGCAGCAGTCAAAAAAACAACAACAAATAACAGGAACACACTGTGGAGAAAAACAGTAAACATGCAGCTATAAAAAAAGAGGAAAAGTGTTACCAAAATTTTTCAATTTTAAAAAAGAAAAGAAAAAGTATCAACAGGTAGGTGTGTGTGTGTGTGTGTGTGTGTGTGTGTGTGTGTGTGTGTGTGCACGTGTGGGTGTTGTGGAGAGCGTGGAGAATGGACAGGGCTACCCACGCACTTTGGAATACCGAGGTGGTCCCGGTAGTACCTGCGATGATATCAGGCACGAGGGCCTCATCGATGCTCTCTACCAGGGGGATGGGTGCCGGCTGGGGCAGGGAGTCGTCTGAATCTACCCCCGCTGAGGAGGACGAGGCCCCGGCCTCCTCACCCACCACCACCTCATCCATGACGTCCAGAGAGCCTGGAGACAGCAGTTCACCTGAGAAGAAAACAAGTACAGAAGAAATGCACCGATTTAAACAACAACATGATCCCAAGCTGATGATGTCAAACATGAAATGTAGAATAGTAAGTCTAAATTGTTTGACCAATTTAGTCATGCCTTTCACATAACCGCACTATAAACAAGACACATTATGTATTTAGAGGCACAAACATTTATTTTTGCTAAGTGACATAACACTAGCTTTGTATGTAATCAGTCACAAACCAAAATACTGTGCCAAATGAAATAAAAATTGCTTTACTTGAAGTCAGCAAAAAAGATTGATCATTGTCAAGGACCACGAAAACCTCTCTTCTCAAGCAATAAAACCACTAGTTCTAAGGAAGACTTCAGAACACCCTGATATAAGAACATCACAGTTGTACTTAAGTGAAATTAGGGGATTATAAAACTAATTTATGCATCCTCAAAAGCCCTCAATCATCTGCATCACAGCTGATGCAGTTATCATTAAGATTTATTAGTGTAGAATACATTGGTCATACTGACACACAGCCTAAACGCTGGCATCAGGACAAGCTAAATCAATACATACTTCGATATCTTAACATGTGAATACAAAACAAAGTGGGACATTCAATAAAACTGGGATTTTGTGGCTTGAAAATGGCTCAACACACCATCTTAAATCATCCTGAAACTCGCAGAGGCAACAGCGAGGTACAATCAACCGTCTGAAGCCGGTGTAAATGGCATTTATCTAAAAAGTGTCCTCTAATTGGGAGGGCAGCACCTGTCCTGTGCTGGAGCACCTCTCTCCAGCACTTTTGTCTGACTTTCTGACTGGAAGTCAGAGAAACCACAATCATTTTTAAATATATACTGATAGAGACTCATCGTTCACAAGATTTCACACTATTTTAATAATCCTCCACTGTTTTGGGGATTTTGGATGCTGTGGTTTGGTTACGATCTGCATGTGGCTCGGAATGGTTATAGATGGCAGGATAATTATCAGAAATGACCCCACAGCCCAAATGCATACACCTTAGAAGCACCATGGTCCTCCACCATGCTAAAATCTGCTTCAGGTGTTTCTGGACAATCCTACTGACCTCAAATTCTCTGCCAGTGGTTATTCTGGGTTATTTCAAATTTTTCTGGTACTTGAGGATCAATAAGCACCTTCCGGCCTCTACCCTCCATGCTCAGTTTTTATAAGAAAGAAACTATAACTATTTTCAACAATGAGCCTAAAACCTGCACAGTATCACTCAGCACAGTACAGATTAGTCCAGAAAATGTGAGAACAGGGCAAAATATTTTCCTAGTGTTCAAAAAGATGAGAAAAAGATGAGCTTCAGCAGAATTTTCTGCTCTAAAGCCAGAATGAAACTCAATAACAACTTGTGTCAAACTAAATGTTCCATTTACCTGCTCAAACAAGAGATGATCTAAACCCTCTGACACAGTGCCATGCAAACACACTCAGTGTTTATCAGGTCCAAACAGACGTGACGCTAAACTGAAAACACACTAAACACACCTGCCAGGATGTCCTGTAGCATACACGTGAGGGAATACTGTGCCCAGGCGCCTCCCCAGGAGATGTCCCCCCGGTTGAAGTCTGTTCCCACGAGTAAGAGCAGCAGGCGTTCTAGCTGCTGCTCAGACACCACCTCACACAGGTGGATTGTGGGCCTCGTGGCGTTGGCTATCCTAGCCAGCACCTGAAAGGATAACAAAAGCAGGTATTTTTAGTTTAACATATTCTCACATTTATGGATCCCAGGCCACATTCCTGATGTCAGATACATACCTTGCAGACAAAGAGCAGCAGATCAGCATGGCAGGTGAAGTCCATGGAGAGGAGGAAGAGGGCCAGCTTTTGTACTACAGAGATGCAGCGCTCATGGGATAAAGTGAAAGGCAGAGGTTCTACTTCTGGGGCTTCTTTGGCTGTTGTGGACTCTGTGTCCAGTGTGGAACGGGGCCATTCGGCCGTCCGCCGCAAACGGATTAGGTCTTTAAAGTGCTAAAAGTGAGAGAATTCAGTTGTAGGAGATTAACATACAGCAGCAGAAGAGATGTACAGAATGTAAGTAATAAAAGTCCTTGAAGCCTGATTTTTAAGATTGTCCTAATGCTTTGATTTGTTGAGCTGCTCACCTTAGACGTGGCTTGTTTGAGCTTGGCTTGCTCCACCAGCAGTTTGTAGGAGGAGCCTTTGTTGCTCTGGATCTTCTCCTTCTCAATCTGCTCCACCAGAGCTTTCTGTTTTGCCTTTAGTAAGTTTAACTGCTGCAATGAAAAGGGCAAAATAAGTATAAGCAATGTAAAAGCATTCACTCGAGACAAATGCATTATTGGGTGGTCTCTAATGTGGGCAACATAATAAAACGGTGCCAAATTTGGATGTAGCAGACACACAAGCTGTAGCTGACTGATTAAAAAACAAACGTGAAGTAGTGCTGATTTAGAAAAGCAGCACATTTACCTGCTTGTGATGGACGAGCTGCTTGCGGATTTTGCGCGAGTAAAGGCGATCCAGGCTGCTGCTGCCTTTGGCTGACCTGCTGGAGTTCTGAGACTGAAGGCTGTTATTGATGAAACTCCACTGAATACCTGAAGCACAAATACACGTCGCACATTACTGAAGGTTGCAAAAAATATGCAAGCCATAAACACCAGAGGTGAACGGAGTGCAATCAAACATTTCAGTTTGTTCCTGTTGTGCAGAAATGGAGCATGGCACAGTCACATGAAGTCTCTGCAGTAACTCTGTGCCTTTAAAAAGACTTCAGTTTTAAATGATCTGATCAAGTCAAACGTGACCTTGAGCAAAATTAAGCTGAAGGCGCATTAAGTGATCACTGCGTGCAAGTGTGATTACATCTGACCAATGCTGTAGACGGACATTTCACCGCGGCATCAGTCCTCCGGCTGAGTAAGATAAACATCTTCAATACACAACGCTATTTGCTTTGTAAGAATTCCCAGGTGCTTGTTACTCCCACGCCAGTTATTGTTCAACTTTAATCTTGCATTATCTAGCCCAGCTAGCGCAGCATTGTTTCAGTTTTGATCACTGTATCGCCAGCCATAAACTGACCCTGCATCAAGCATGAGTGTCCAAGATTCATGTATTTTTAGATGCAACTACTATGTTAGCTATTGTATCTTCTTAGGCTACAGTTTTTACACACATAAAAACAACCTCAAAAGTTAGTGAAAATGTAAAAACCCCAGCAAAAATCCTCAGTTTTCCCAAACCGTCAGTAGTTCAGCTGATATCTGTCTACTAATGTTCTCTAATTCCAGGAGTCATCATTCATTGCTGCATGTGAATGAGTGTAAGAATAATTTGGTGCTCTCTTTTTGTCCTCTGAACTGGGGCGTGGATTTTAAAAAACAGTTGCATTACACAGTCCAAGTGTGTAGCGTGGGTGAAAATACTGATGTGTAGTTCTGCTAACTACTGCCTTATTCTTTTATATGTGCGGTCTATAACTCTTTGTTCTGAATGAGTAATCTTGTTGAAAACCCTAACCTATGAGATGCTGTCCTTCAAAGTGTATGCGTGTTCATTTCTATCACTTTCAAAGCTAATTACTCAAGGCGCTAAAATATAATTATTGTAATAATTGTGCTCATTAACTAGTCAATGACATTATCAAGAGCTTTTTTGCTTTGTGTGATTTCACACTTTTAAGCTCCTGCAGTGAAAAAAAAAATAAAATAAATCACAGATGTCAGGCAGAAAGCAGTGTGCAGCTCGTTTACCTGTTAACGGTCTCTCTCGATCTTTCCCTCCAAGGTGCTTCTTCCCACCAGAGGCCTCATCTTCTATACTTGCAACATAGTCCAAAAGTCTGGAGACCAACATCACTACCCAGCTGATCATGGGGATGTCCAACACACCTGGGACACACCAATACAGTTTTATTTCAAACAAACGGTTTTGCATTTCACTTTGAATAAACGTGCCTTTGAAAAATAAAGTGTAAATATTCACACAGACTTCAACTTCCTGCTGTAGGACAAGTAAAGGATTATGTTATCCTAACTCACTCCGTAAGCACTGTTTGAAAATAGTTTGTGAAGTTTTCATCAGGTGTCACACATGCAGCAAGTCTGGTACTCGGCTGCTTTACCTTCAGTCCTGCGTTGAGGGACAGCTTGTGGCTGCTGCAGTGGAGACAGAAGGCTGTCCAGGAGGTTCAGGAGACCTTCCAACACACCACTGTTACTCAGAGATCTTTGGCCAATGCAGGACAGAAGCATGAATACCCTGACATGAACACAGATGCAGAATATTGTAATTAATATCCAAAGCATGTACAACAGCCTGGACACAAACTCGAAATATAGCCGAAATATTTCAAGGAGACCGAGCCAAAACCCCATGCTATAGGTTACAGAGTCTATGCTGCTTCAGCTGCCAAATACACAAGTAAAAAATGAAAGTGCCCAAAACACTGACAAAGAGCTGCACTGTGCTGCAGTTGAACAAGTTCGCAGTTTTTGGACTTTTCACTCGGCAGCAAAAACTGCTTATTTTGCTCAGCTAAGACTTCGGCAGTGCTGAGAGCCAAAAGTTGGTGGCACAAGCTGTGACACCAACTGACATGAAAAAAATAAGTTAAAAAAGCACATCTCTCTTTAAAATAAAAGTTGAACTTTGAACAAATCTGGCCACATGTACTTCGATTTTCTTGCTTGAAAAGCATTTACAAGTTTGTCCCTAATTGTTTGTGCATCCAAATGATAGAAGTTAGAACCAGAGCAGGCAAACTATCAAAACCGCTGTCTCAGAGAAGGATGTCCTGGATCTTAACAAAGCTGAAAAATGAAGCCAATACAAAAATGCCAGTAAAGTGCCACAGAATCCCCCCTGTTAAAATGTCCAACTAACAGCATTAAGAGCGTGTTTACAGCCTGATACAACAATGATATGGCCCTCTATGAGTGGTTTCCTGCTTCATAACAACAGTAGGTTGAATGCATTTTCATACACACTATAATCTCAACACTCAAAACAATTTCACCTACTAGACTAAACAACAATTTTACTTTAAACTGCTTCTTTGGAACAAGTTTGGTTATTTTGAAATGGAGAATGTACACTTCCTCACCTGTTTTTACTCTGTGTCATCAAATCAAAAACATACAGTATAAGGGATGAGAAGGGAATTACCATGTTTTTCAGCCAATTACCTACCAAACTGTTATATACAAGTGAGATGACCTGTGACCTCCCAAATTCAAATGAAGGCCACTATGCTGAAAGGATGAAAGCTGGCTGTTAGCATGGCTTAAAAAAATGGTTGAAATCTGAGATTTTTCCAACCTGGTTTCTGAAGTTTTGTCTAAGTGCTACCTTCTTCCATATCTAGAACTACAAAGTAATATCGTGGGAAGGCACATAATTTACTATGGGTTATAATTAGTGCCTCAGTTTTTTTCACTAGCTGTATCATTTCACATCATCTTAATACAAACAGGATGACTGTATGGCATGGATGGCTTTACCTGTCCTGAGGAAAGATGAGCAGCTGTTCAGAGTTGTAGAGCTCCTGCAGTACATTGGAGAGGAACTGGCCCCACCAGCGCTCGCCTCCACAAAGCTGTACCAGCAGCAAGCCGGCATGAAGGCGGATCTTGGGCGTCCCACTGATACAAAGGTGTTTGAAGAGCTCCTCGCAGGCCTTGGCATGGAAGGTACTCTGGAGCACTGAGGGCACAGAGTGGCCTGAAAATATCCAGACAGATGAATGAATCAAGTGACTAACAATGTTTAAATCCACACATTTACAACAAAGTCAACTCTGAAAAATAACACTTCATGGACCAGCAGCTGCAGTTCTGTTCAGCTCACCATTGTTCGAGTGCAGCAGGCTGAGCAGTGTATCCAGCAGGTAGCGGATGATGGTTCTCAGCTGCTCTGTGGAGGAGTTGTGAACCAGCTCCTGGGCTTCTGGAGTCACGGCTGTAGGGAGCGACTTGCGGCTGGCACCCAGTGATACACGCAGCCGCTGGACAGCGTGATGAGCCAGGTTGAGCTGCAGCTGCAGCTGGATACAGTCCTGATACGCTGAGAAAACCCGCTGATCCTCCTCCACAACCTTGTCTGGTTTTCGTAAAAAGTACTGCGCGTTGTTGGCGCTATTGAGAGGCGGCAGATCGATGTTCTGCAAAAGGGTCTCCAAACGATGGCAAGCCAGATTGTACCTGATGAAAGAGCACAGAACACAGGAAAATTCACAGCAATGGCACAAAACTTTAAAAAAGTCTTGTACAGTGGATATTCCACAGACAGAAATTCACGATATTATGTAGTTTTTGTGAGCCAGAAATCAAAAAACTCCCACAAAACCAAAACAAATAACACAAAGAAACCCCAACAGACATTTGGGTTTTTTTCCACTTACGCTTAATATAAATAACTAGTCTTGTAAACTCATTTCAGGTCTGTTTAAGGAAAACTGTCATACTAAATGAGGCAGCCATATCTGCTCCAAATCCTGTTTCACCTGCACTGGATGTCCTCCTGCAGAGCCACCATCATGGTCAGGTGCTGATCCACATCCGGCTGACTGGCATTCTCGCTCTCTCCCCGAAGAGGATCATGCATGAGTTTTAGTTCACTCTCCCAAGGCAGGATGTAAGTATGGCCATAGTAAAATCCCAGTGGAATCTTAGCCCGAGCATTGGTGCTGCCATAGCGTCCAATCACAGTGATCTGAGGATAGGAGGCAGCCCAAAGTAAGAGAGGAGCATTAGATCCATCATTGTGGTAGACTACAAAAGCACAAAACTTGAAACACCATGGTGGCATTCCCACAACTTTCCCTTGAGCATAATATAGACAAACAGACCTTCATGAACCTGCAGACAGGTGGTGGCAGCAGGTCGTGCAGAATAAGGGAGTGAGTGCTGATGTCTGTGGCCACCACCAGCCTGCGGCCGTCCACCTCCTCACCCAGAGTCCAGATGTCTATGGACAGAGAGGCCAAGTCGCCACAGGTCGGGATCAGAGCGTCCGTCAGCAGAACAGGACGGCCAAAGTCCAGCGTAACGAAGCGACGAGCTCCTGAGAGGAAAAGATGCCTCAAACTCATAACGACGCTCAGTTTCCACAAATGTTAAACCAAGATTAACTAAGTGCATATGTCCTAACATAACTCAGAACAAATTCAGCAACATGACTTGAACTTAAGGTATGGGATGTTCTCTCTACTCCAGTTTCTGCAAGTTCGGTTCCTAATTAACTGGTAAATATGGGAAGGTACTACATCACATACCAGAGTGCATCCGCTCTATGATGATGGACTGATGTGGAGGAGGCTGTAGGAAGTGAGAGGCTTGGGAAATGGCCAAAGCCAGACCACTACCCATGGGGCTCTGGGGCACAGAGAAAGTAAATAAGAAAGAAAGAAGTAAGACCTTTAATCAGTTCTTAACAGTGGCATAGACTTCTTAAAAAGCTCTTAAATTTATAGAAGAATTAAATTTGAAGTGTGTACATCAGTGAAAATCATTGTGATGTAAGGGCCAAAATTACCTCAGGCATTTGTCCACATCTGTATTGCCTTTGTTATCTATACCTACCAGCTGTAAGTAATGATAACCTTTCACTGACTCGGGGGTAGATAGTCATCTACTAAGCAGGGAGTTGCTTGTTACTAACCGGTTTGGCTTTCTGCGTGTTCTTGTGCGCAGCCAGGTTGACAGGTCCAGGATCCAGCATGGAGCCGGGGAACAGGTGAGCCAGCTCAGCACTGAAGGCCGCAGAAACCGCCTCGTTGGGCGGCGTGAGAGGAGGGGTCATGAAGAGGGGTGTGGTTTTAGGTGTGGGTGGGATGACGTCAGAGGGATGAATGAAGAAGCCTGGAGCAGAGGAAGGGTTTGAAGGCACAGAGTTGTGTATGGGTCCCACGCCTGAGGCAGCGGCAGCTGCTGCTGAGGTGGTCTGGTGCAGCTTGGCCTCCAGCTTGGCCTTCTGTTTTTCACACAGAAACAGAACATGACCAACCACAAGATAAAAAACCTAGACTTGTATCAGAGCGGTGACCTCCAGAGAAATTGACTGGGCACCTGTGTCCAATCAGCACATTGTTTCCAGTGCCATGAACTGTGACTGGGCTTTCTTACAGTGGGCCAAAGTAATGCTCCAATATTAGCATGTCTCACTGCAGCAACTTAACAACCCATAATCGCTGCCTTCTAATACTTTATGAAGCTGAGAAACATTTTTCAAACAATCATTATGTAATAAAAAGGTCTGTTAAGTCAGTTTTATGAGCTGTTATTCTGGTTCTCATAAATTTCCACTGAATCCAGAGGGCTGGCACAGTCCAGTGTCAAAACCAATTAATATTTTATCACTTTCTCCACAGCATACATTGTAATTATTTGCGTTTCAATTGTATTTATTGAACAGTGTCATTTTTTTCTCTGTACTACCAAAGAAGAGCAGAATCATCAGGTTTTGTTAAGCTCTTGCAGACAAAAGGGGCTGTGTAACAGTGAGATGGTCCTTCACCTGCTGCTGCAGCTTCAGCAGCTGCTGCTGTTTCTCCTGCAGGACCTGCAGCTGCTGCTCGGCCGACACCATGGCATGAGACAGCGACTGGAGTGCCACCTGAGCCGCAGAACTGAGAGCTGTAGAAGCTTCTCCGACCGTTCCCGTCGACAGCCCACCCACCGCTGGGGTCACACCAAACGTACTCACTGGGAAACAAAGAGCACAAGTTCTGGGATGGACAAGTCTACACAGTGAAACCTGAACCAGAACTGAGTAACATCAAAGAAGGTTTACCAGTGAACATGCTGGCATCATCTCGCTCCACCCGTGTGCCGTCACTGGTGGAGATACAAGTAAAGTGCAAAGGCTCCACCTCCAGGAGTCCTGTTAGTGCTGTGAAGCTGCCCTCAGCTGCAGCACAGCTGCTCACTTTTCCATTCCCTGCAAGCCAAACAACATTCAAAACAAACTATAAAAAAATGTGAGCTCCTCCTCTCATTGAAAAAATAATGTTGAACTCTGTTTAGCTTCTTTAAATGTCATACGTGCACAACAAAGAAAGAAAAATACATTGTCTGACTACATCTAGCAACTGCATACAAACCAATCACCTACCTCATTAACTGCCTTCATATATCACTATACGTGTGGTTTGTGTGCGTTTATTGTGCTATGACATGCTTACACTCACTCCCTGCGGTTACCATGTGACCACTAAAGGTATATCTCCAAAGAGTCCCAATTTTTTTGACATGATGTGAGGTTAGATGCCATGGTCATATTTTTCACCTTTTTAATGCAAACTGGATGATTAAGATCACATGTATGCAGCAGCAAAGTCAATTCCATGATAACCCTGGAACTTTTTTTTACAGCCATGGCAACAGCAGACAGCAACGGTGGCAGGCAAGACATGGAGTCCACATGGACATATATGATCCCACGATCAATTCGGTTTATGTTTCATGCAAATAGTTAAAGATACGGCTACCAAAACTGTAAAAACTTTAACAGAAAATGCCATCTGGTGGCCAGTCTCTTTTTTGAAAATCTAATGAGTTTGCACATCTCATTGATGTCTATCTTTGTGCCAAAATTCAAAATCCTGCATGAGGTATTTTTGGCATCACCGCGAAGACAAAAATGAACAGTTACAGATTTACGTTGCCTTCTGGGTCTCTGTTCCATCATACTAAAATAAGTCTGGATGCAAATGTAATTTGAAGCTCTGATACACAACACAGACACTGCCAACATTTCTATACATCAGTAAGAGTGTCACACTCAGTTTCACTAAAGACACAGTGGAAATGAGAATCGCATCAGGTGCCAGACAAATAATATTTATTGTTATGCTTTAATGCAAAATGCATATCCCCCATAGCTCATTCAGAATAATTCCAAATAAAACTGTCAAAAAGTCAATGTTGCACTTGATTGATCAGAATGCAAATATATCCTGATGGATGAGCAAAATAATGGATCTCTGATTTTGTTCTCATCTGCCTTTTTCTCAGGCCTGAATATGACAGCTCAGTGGATGTGTGGGAAATTTCATTTAGAATAAAATCTTGTACTTTTACCATACAGCCCAGCTTTCTACCATTAGTACCTGCCTTTGCAGCTTCATCACTCAGAGCTGGACAGCAGGCTATTCTGCTGTAGATGTATGCTTCTGTTCGGGTCAGCAACTTTCTGAACCCTTTGTTCCCTGCACACGGGCCATCTCCGCAGGTGTGCGGATTCAAAATAATGGAAAAAATAATGTTCTTTGAAAACAAGACACCCCTGTGGCAAATGGATACACAGGCCCCTCTGAGTCTCCCACCTCTCTTGAGGCTGGCTGAACTCAGCAGCTTTGCTTTTTTGTTCCAGGATAGCTTGTAACCTTTCAGGTGAAGAGGAGTTGCAGCTTGTTTTGTGTTTGGTTTGTCATGTGTGGATGGATAATTCTCTGTACACCAAAGCTTCAAGTGGGAGTGCACAATCAGACATTAAAAATTCTTGCATTTGACCTGACGGCATCAAGTTTGACCCAAGACCTATACATGACCCTTAGTTTAAAATGACTTAAATTACATATTTATTATTTGGCAGAGACTAAGTATTTTGTGAAGCTACTCACAATATTTTGCACACTGATCTTTACTTTATAAAGCGTGTTTACTTTGTCAAATCAGGCATCAGGACCTGGCTGTGATAAAGGAGAGTGGCACTGTGAGACAACCAGGCTCAGGTGAAGGTCTGTTTTCACACAATGACACGGCTGTAAAGTTTTAGTCTTCATACCTGAGAGAATGTCAGAGAGGTCAATCTCATCTGACTGCACTCCGATGCTGCTGTTGAAGGCATTCTTACAGGAGGAACCACTGACCTCCAGGTCAAAGAGCACCGGGTCAAACGGAGAGCTGTACAGGCCGTACCTGGAGAGGAAAAATAAAGGACAATGCAAAGGAGTCAATACCAAGCCAAACAAATGAGGTTATTTCAGTAGTTACAAATACTACTACCAATACCAGGAATGAATGCAGAGGATATGGTATTTGTAGCTCTTAAGCAACAGAGGTGTTGAGGTACCTGGTCTGCAGCAGTGCCTCCAGCGGTGTGAGGCGGTCCTGCAGCTGTCGAGAGATAGCGGTGAGCAGGGAGGCGCAGGCGGTGCTGCAGCCTGCCAAGTCCTCCTCCTTCACGTAATTCAGCAACACAAAGTACCAGAACACAGAGCCTGAGATCCCACAGGAGAGGGCAGAACATGAAGGAGAGGGTAGAACACAAAGCCATCACTACAGAAAGACAAAGAAGAGGTGTCGGGTGCTGCTTAGCTACTCACCACCTGTTGCTGCTGCAGGCAAGTAAGGCATGTTGTCCAACAGAGCCTTCAGAAGGCTCACACCAAAACCCTGTTGACTTGGGTCTCCTTTTCCATTACTGTAGCAAGAAATAAGAGTGTGTTTGTTAATTTCTCCAAGTAAACCTAAAAGGAACAAGAAACAAAGAGAAAACACCTTTTCCACAGTACCTCCTGGTACAGCAAGTATTACTTTCTTGTCATGCTGAATGTGACACATAAACGCTGGCACTCTCTCACACTTTCCCATTTCCAAACAAGTGTGTGTAATGCTGTAGAGTGGAAAAGAGCTCCAAGCATCTTTGAAATCAACCAGGTTTCTTACCTAATACAAAGTGCAAGAAAGCGAGCACATTTGTGTGCTATGCTCCGACCAGCCTCAAAGAAACACACTCGCACGATATCGGTAAGCCTTGTCCGAGTTTTCACCAGCAGACCCTCCTTTCCTTCTTTTAGGCTAAAAACAGAGCATAAAATGCAGCACTTAATTTCAAAGTAAACGTCCTACATGATGTTAGAGGGCTTAGAAGATACTGTCCTATTTCTGTGTTCTCCTGGTTGAGTCGCACCTGCAGGGTCCATTAGAGAAAACGCCAGCCAGCCAGCATAAGATATCTAAGATGAGGCTTTGGGCATGCTCAGTAGCCGGGCCACCCTCTGTCCGCCGGCACAGTGCGTCCAGCAGCTTCTCATGGAAGTCTGGAAACTGCAGCATTGCACAGCGCTGGACCCTGAAAAAGACAGAACAGCAGACACAGACCCATTTGAAGTTCACCTGTGATACATGCAGCAAATAGCAACCAGTCCAGCCCTCCATGTGTACGCTTGCTGTTTGAGTGGTAAATGTTCAACACGACCACAGTGTCAGCAGCAGCTCAGCAGTATTCTCACCTTTCTTTGGGGATCGATGTCTTCTTGAACCTTCTGATTGTGACTGAAACTTCCTGCAGCAGGTCGCATCCGCGCAGGTTTTCTACTTTCTTTGATGGAGCAGCGGTCTCTGTCTTCATTGCAGAGACCTTCTCCTACGCACAAAAATTCAGAAATAACACATCCATTAATGTGGTCATGTGTCTTTTGTTTGGTAGTTCTACACAGTCAAGGGAGAACTCATTTTTTGGTAATGTCTTTACCTCAGAGCTTCTTACTGTAAAAGAAAACCAGTGGAAAACAAACATTTGTTTTGTCAGTTGTTTTCAAAGGAAAAAACAGAATGACAACTGTCTCCCCCATCACTCTGACTGATAGCAGAGGAGGAAATCATCTCTCAACAGAGCCTCACCTGTAAAAATCTTAAAAACAAAAAGCCAATTTGTACCTTAGAGGCCTGAGCCTGTTGCAGCAGAGTGGACAGGGAGTGGGCTTTGGTGCCTGGGGGCTTGGCACTGGGCATTCTCATCACAGGGCGGGGGCTGTCCTCCATGTTCTTGTCACTCACTGCTTTGATGTGAACCAGAAAGGAGCGGTACTTCCCTCCTGCCATGCCTGCAGCAGAGAGGGGCGAACAGGACAACTGAGAAACACTGACACTGATCAGGGGGTGACTTCACACAGCTTTGATCCAATGGGTCCACCAGCTAAAAATGTAACCATCCCACAGAGCTGTTCACATCTTCAATATCTTAAGCTGCTATTTGTTTTCATGCATGAATTCTGAAAGACTTCCATAGTAAAAGAAAAATATGACTGACCGAGGTATTGCTCCAGATATTTTACTGGAAATATTTTAAGAAGAATGTAACAATACCAATACACAAGATAGATGATAGGTTATTATATTTGATTCTTAACTACTGTGAGTGTTGCATGGCTCCACTTTAAATGTGTGTTTTTTTTTTAACATAATTCATTCTGGGGACTTTTTTGCCCCATGCCTGCATGGGCTGACTCCAGGTATTCTGGCTTCCCCCCACAGTCCAAAGAGATGCTTATTAGTTTAACTGGTGAACTTGAAATGGTTGCAAGTGTAACTATGAGTATGAGACAGCAGCCTGTCTCCTTTTGTTAGCCCTACGACTGGTTATAGTTGTCCATGCTGTACCCTGTCTTTTGACTCGTGACAGCTGAGACAGATTCCAGCCCTCTGTGATGCTGACTTGGAAAAGCAGTTAAGAAAATGGATGAACAGACAGATGGATGGCTGACTGACTAGATAATCCTTAGAGTGTGAATTTTCATTTTTTAATCTTCTTGTAATCTTGGTTCCCTGCTTATATGATTCTATTTTATTGTGTGTATTCTGTTCTTTGATCAAGCAGTGTTTACTACTTTATTATTCCTAGTTACAGTCAGTTGAAATGCACATAGCTTTGGTTCGTAACCATCATTTTCAGTCTTCTATCTGATCCTTAACACAGGTGAAAACAAAGGTTTTAGTTGAAAACTAGCCAGGGGCTCAGGTGGTTAACATTTTAAGCTTCTTTAGTCTGCGTGCAAAATCTAGGGCAAATGCTATCAGTCCACAGTGACATTATAAGTGACTGTTATTACCTTTAACCAGCTTGGGGCTGGTGAGGCTGAGCATGCCAGCGTGGCCAGAGAGGTCCAGCCCACTGGCCAGCCACACTGGACCACACAGGATGTCCTCCTTGTGGTCCTCCAGGAACGGACACAACATGGAACCTGCAACAAACACATGAACCCATGACTTCACAAATGCATGCAGTACGCAACAGTTACAAAAAGAAAGTAAGAACTCCTGAAAGATTAGAGAAAATGGTGTCAGAATAATCCACAAAGCTAACTCAAAAACCCAGACTACATATGAGCAAAATATATCAACTTGATTCAACTATAGTGTTTATCCAGGATTTTGGCCTATGCTGGATTTCACAGGATGGTTGTCATGCAGGGACCATCCTGCAAAAAAGGTGGACCAGCCATTCTAATTAGCTAAAGTTTTCATAAACAACACAAAGTGTGCAAAAAGTTGGAATCACCTCTGAAGCGACACTGATTAACTGACATCAAACACTTTGAGTGAGAGACTGTTATATGGAGAGCCTATGTGTTTATAAAATTAAAGTGGTTAATAGGTTTTACTTGATGTCTCCTCTATGTCCATAAACTGGATGTCCTCTGTGAAGTCTTGTAGGACAGGCTGGCCATTTCTCTCCCCGTTTGCATGGAGAACATTTGAAAGTGGGAAGGAGATCTGTCTGTCCACAGCTGTTTCTGAGAAAGAGACCACAAGTATGTGCACAGTCAGTTCTATTTGGTAAGAAAAATATACATAAAGATAGAAGGAGACAATCGGAAGGTCTTTTAAAAATGAAAGTGTTCCAGTCTTAAACAGTGATTAAAAATAATCATGTATGATTCTCACCGCTGACTTTGCCCAGCCCGGGTGCTTTGTTCTTCAACAACGTGACCTGGATCTGAGGAATGTTGACGATGTTGGCATTCAGGACAAACTTAAAGTCCACGTGGCCCACCATGCAGGCCTTGGGTAGCACCAGTTCAAACACATGTTCATCCCAGCTGGAGCTACAGACACAACACGAGGCATCATTATTAAAGGAATCCTTCAATGACATCACTTTGTCTGCTATTCAGATATTACCAATAACACGCTGATCCAAATGTTCCAAAAAGAGAGAAGCAACAATATAACACATAGCATGAATACTTAATGTCTGACAATGGCCTGGCGATATCGTCTTTTGACCGATTTGTGAGAAGACCAGGCTGAGAGACAAGACCGACAACTTTCACTATCCAGTGACAATGGTCACGATCCATGTTGTTCAGTGTTTTCTTTGGCATGTGTCAGCAGCAGAGCACTGACAGCTAGTGTGAGTGCTAACACATCATGGAGGAAGCTAAAAACAAAGGGTCAGAGGTTTGAAGGTGTTTTTCACACCAACAGATTCTCTTTATATGCTTGCTAAAAATTCTGACTAAATCACAAACTCCAGAAGACATGATGACATCATGTCCACTGACGGGGGTTGCAAATTAGCCTGTGGCTATAAGCCCTATGTACGTGGACATCGGTTACCTTTTGGTGGCAATGTTTAATTGTACTGTCCCTGTCAAATAAATAAATAAAAGACTGCTCTCAGGTACAATAATATCATCTTCCGTTCATCTGTATCTTATCTGAGCCATTGTTAGTGTGCACTCATAATGACTAACAACAAGGAAAGCAGAAACTATCATTATCATAACAATCATAAATGAGAGCAGAGCACAGTTAATTACTGCAAATACATCAAGTGAATAACATTTAAAGTTTTTATTTAATTTATATTCTGTATGGAGACAAAGTCAGAGAGGCAAGGCTGAGATGGTTTGGACATGTTCAGAGGAGGGATAGTGGATATATTGGACAAAGGATGTTGAAGATGGAGCTGCCAGGCAGGAGGAGAAGAGGAAGACCACAGAGAAGATTCATGGATGTAGTGAAGGAGGACATGCAGAGGGTTGGTGTGAGGGAAGAGGATGCAGGGATAGGGTGAGATGGAGGCAGATGATCCGCTGTGGCGACCCCTAACGGGAGCAGCCGAAAGAAGATGATCCTGAAAGTCATGACTTGAAAAGGGCCGCAGGCAAAGTTTTAAATGAAATGTTCTCCATGGAGAAAGATCTCTCTCCAAAAAGTCTCGTCTCGTCTCGTCTCGTCTTCTACCGCTTGTCCGGGGATCCGGGTCGCGGGGGCAGCAGTTCGAGAAGAGAAGCCCAGACTTTCCTCTCCCCAGCTACCTCCTCCAACTCT
>VUQH01088269.1:0-10489 GCA_015106775.1 Etroplus canarensis
GTTCACCAAAAATAAGTACCAAGCCAGCCAGCCACAATTAGAGAGAGTTACTATAGAGAGAAATTATAACCTTAAATTGATTTGATATATATATAACTGTTTTAATGCTGTTGCTTGGCTCTTGCTAAATTGCTTAATAAATCTATATTCCTGCATTTAAAGTATTGAATCTGACTATTCACTAAATCTTCTCAGCCATGTAAATGCTAAGTTCTGTGCAAATTACATCAAAAAGTTCTGAAAGGTTAGTCTAGTTTTGAGCCCACCTACAACAACAGCCCCTTAGGGTGAATTTTCCTCACCTCTAAAACCTATTCCTAGATAATTTACCAAGTGCAAGGTTCATACAGGGGAGCTGCTATAACTAACGTGCTCGATCTCCCACCTAACTGATATGGCTACCAGGTAGGGCGGGTGATTGGGGGAAGCAGGGTAGACGTTAGAATTTGACAGCAGTGAGAGAAGCTAGGTGAGTCCCCTTTTCCCAGCCTAAATGTACTCCAGGAAATCTGGCTGAGTAATACTCATCAGACCAGGAGACCAGACCCTTTAAACGGAGGGCTGGAGAAGCACTAGTCCTGCACTGGGCCTGTGCTTTAAACCCGGGAACCTGACAAGTACATAAGAACATTCCACAGTTCTATTTAATATGTTGACTGCCTTTTGTTCTGCTCACTGTCAAGATGATCCCACACAGCTTCAATAAATTCTGGGTTCTGGAGAGGTCAATCCATGACTAGTAGTGCTCCATTGTGTGTTTTTCTATCAAAGTAGGCTTCACTGGATTGCATTGTGTTGCAATCTTTATCATGTCAAAAACTGAAGGTGCTGCCAATCAGGTGCTTTCCAGATGGTCTAAATCTGACAGTACTTGTCTGTGTTCATGATTCATTAATTTTGACTAGATGCCTAACAACACTTCTTGAAATGCAGCCCCAAACCATGATGGATCCTCTAACATGTTTTACAGATGACTTTAGACACTTACTGTTGTACCTTTCTCCTGACCTCCTCCATGCATACTGACAATTTAAACCGGATTCATCACTCTATAAAGCCTGTTGCCACTGATTTTCAGACCAGTTCATGCATAATTTCTCCCTCTTTCCCCCTTCTTAAGAATAGCTTCTTGACAGCCACCCTCTCATAGAGACCATTTCTGATATGGCTCCGGCAAACAATAGACAGATCAACTGAAGAGTCAGATGCATTTCTCAGGTCCTGTGTCAGATGTTTGTTGGATTTTTTGCCCCATATTTTAAGGGTGGGACTTTCAAATACTGTTCATCTGCTGTTATTTTTGTAGGCCTGCCACATCTTCTTTTGTCCTCTACTTGTCCATTTTCCTCAGTTTTTTTAAGGACACACTGCAAGGTTTTGGATGATAGCTATTTCAGAATCACCTTGTTAGTGCATAAATACTATTTTTTGCCTGTCAAACTGTGATATCGTCAGCATTTTTTGTAGATTCACCTAAAGAAATGCAAACAAATTATATGTTTTTGTGACAGGCTGCTAGGGGCAGCTGTGGCTCAAGAGGTAGAGCAGGTTGTCTTCTTGCAGGAAGGTTGGTGGTTTGATCCCTGGCTTCTCTAGTCTACGTGTCAACGTGTCCTTTGAAAAGTTACTGAGTGCCAAATTGCTCCTGATGCATCCGTGTGGGTGTGTGCATAATAGTTAAATACACCTAAAGGCATAGAATAAAGCACTATGAGTGTGTGTGTGTGTGTGTGTGTGTGAGAGAGAGAGAATGGGTGAATGAGGCTCAGTTAAAGTAGAAAAGTGCTATATACCGTAAGCATTTTAAAATTGGCTCTTTACTAACTTGTCTGTTATGTATAGAAACAGCACTGGTTCATCCCTTGCGTTAGGTACCTTTTTATGAATGATTCATAGTTACATTTTGAGTGACTTATCAAACAAACAAATAAACAAAAAAAAACATTCCTCCAAAAATGAGTGAAAAGGCAGCCAATGTTCAAAGAACAAAAGAAAGACCTTCAGAAAGCCTGGAGAACTACTGCTCAAGACCACGTTAAAATTACGAGAATATCTGGCTGCTTGGATGCAAAATATAAATAAATGAGGGGTGGCTTGAGACTTTTGCATAGTACTGTATAATAATATGATCAGTGATCTATAAAGTGATCTGAATCTGGTAACCTGATATTGATTGCTTTTGTCTCTACCCACATACCTGGGGGAAAGTTAGTTGCTTTAAGTGAGGAAATACCACTTTGTTACTTTCATGATTATTCTTCCCCATTCTTCAGATATTTTGTCCATGTCTGACATTAGTAAAATGAGTTGCAATAATGTCCTGATGCGAGTGTCAAGAGTATTCGTTTGTAAGTTACAGAGCAAGTTTTGCAGTTTCTACGTGTGTGATCAAAGCCTTGTTCGCCAGCTAAAATTGACCTATAGCTGCATCAAGTGCTGTTGCGATTTTATGGACTCATTTGTGTAAAAACATAAATGTGTTTGATACAGTTGCTTGTAAACTGCGTACATGTTTAAATATTTCATTGAAGCAAATATTCTCAGTGAGGAAACACCTCTTTGTCACTCTAATGATTAGTTCTCCTTTTTTTCCAAGGGCACAACATACACTCAGTAACTGTTGGTAAGAAAAACTAATCTTGATAACTGTTCAGGTGAAAGCTCCCCTTTTGTGTTTATTCACCTTGAGCTAATCTGGAACATGAGCTGTCCGAGACTGCACACCTCTATCAAGGTTGGACAATACTGAAATTTGTGTGTTTTCCTAAGGTCTTTATTGTTTTTTGTTTTTGTTTTTTTTGGTATATTTGAATTTGCATTTAGGACTTGAATTCACAATAATATCATAGTTAGTTTAAAAAGTACTTCAAGAAAAAAAAAACTTGTAATGGAGTAACGTATCTAGATCAGATGCTGTTTTACTGTATTCATCAAACTCTACTGAATCTACATAGTCTCAGCATCCAGAGTCCCAGAATCCCAGGATCCAGAATGATAACGTTAGTTTTTTTTTTTTTGAGAATGTCAAGCTGACATCTTTATAATTTCTTTATGGGATGTATTTGTATACATAATGCCAAATTTTACCCTATCTCATAATGTTATAGAATCCTTTAAGAAATCCTGGTTCCAGATCCAGATTGACTCCAAAAGTTAACCACTTCTAAGTTGGACAAAGTCCCGCGACTGGCAAAAAATTTTGTGCAAATCCATCTGTGACTTTTTGATGAAGCCTGCAAAACAAAGGAACTGAACCAAAAAAACAAAACCTCCTTGTCATGGGACATTAAATTGACTAATTGTCCAAGAAGACTGTTGCGATAGCTGCCAACAGATATGCAACTGGAAACTCATCTTTAGGTAGCTGCTTTTGAAAATGGCACTCTGCAACTCAGGAGTGGGGGTGGTGGGGGGGAAACATGGGCAAAATGGATTGGTGGTGGCTGCAGTTGTCTGTGCTTCAGCTAATAGCTTGGCAGCCACACTGATGCTTGCTGCTGCTGGTTAACTCAAATCTACAAACTTGCTGACTGGCTGTAGTGTAATTTCACTTGTCAGTCACTTGATTGTTGAACCTTAAACTGAGCTAGTCAGACGCTTGAAGAAGTAAAGCATCCTACTGACTTCACAATGAAATACATGAATAAATAAAACAAATCCTGAGAAGTTAAAATGTCTCAGGTTTTCACAACTCAAAGGTCACCTATAGAATATATTGTCATGCCATATTATAATAAACTTAGCCTATTGTTCAGACTTTCTACAAAAATAAGACCAGTTAAAAATGTTATTCTACCACTTATGTTGCAAAATAGTTGAATACTAAAAAACATTTGGATAAAACACAAACATATCCACAAAAATAATGATTATTTAAAAACAAAAAAATATATAAATAATGTATATATAAATGGAAAATATGGACATAGCTGGCCCTCAATAATGCTGTGTCTGTGAGGAAGAACCCGAAGAGGACTATCCCCATGGGTATAATTATAACATTCACTAATTGGACCTTTGAGTTTTGCTGTGAATCAAAGAGTCAGAGTCCAAAAAAGCAACACAAGGAAAACCTTTTCAACGTCTTTTTTAAAGAGTGTGTTTATCGATTAAATCTATAACATACCATAATGTAAAAAAAAGATCTAGCATTTTAGCAAGTCTGTTCACACTTGTGCAGTTTTTATTAATTTTAACTTAATTGCCAGGGGGAACTTGAAAACAATCTAAAGGTTGTCGAGGTGCAACTTTATGCCTCGTACTGTACAAATTTAACATCTTTTTTTTCAAATTTAACCCAGAACTTTTTCATGTTTCACCCTGCCTGGCATCCTCTGTTTAATTTCTCTAATCTGTAACTGTGAATCTCTCAGCTTGGCTTGAAATCTACTACTCCATTCATCCCACCAGTCAGCAAAACAAATACATTTCTGATTAAGAAGACAAATCTTTCACTTTTGTGCTTTTTTGGTTGTTGTTTTTTTACTCTTCAGGAACTATTACCACCTGCCCCTTCTTGATGTCCTTGTACTGTTTTGCATGCCTAATATCCTCTTAATATCCTTGAAGTTCCACCCTGTTGCATTCTTTATTCATGTGAAGAGCAAGTGACAGGTGAGAACTTAAAGGCCATGCAGCTCACAACCTTCTCTTCAAACAAAGGCTTGTTTGTGATGAATCCTCTCATATATCTCCCTGAATCCTGCCTGGGTATTTCACCATGTCCACCTGAGCCCTCATTCATCTGCTCCTGCTGCTGCTGCTGCTGCTGCTGCTGCTGCTTTCAACAAAGCAATTTCACCCAGGGTTATATGGCCATGCGTATGCTTTATGCATGATTTATGCATGCCAAGTTCCCTCACTTTGACCTGGGTCACCAGCAAAAACCAGCTCAGCGGTGGACCCTGAAACCATACATTTGGCCAGTGGTCTTAGGCCGTTAAAGGATCAGTTCTGTGAACCATTATACACAAAAAGTTACAAGCTATTGTACATGCAGATCGGATATAATGTACGTACCTTGTAAATCTGATATTCATGTTTTTCCCGCAAGAGTGATCTTTGACAACAGTGTCTTGTCTTTACATTAGAAATTCATTTACTTTTTAACCACAGTACCAGCAGGTATTAATTTTTTTTTTTTGCTGGGATTTTAGGATGGCCATGCATTATGCATGCATTATGCAACATTTTGTTAACTACAAGCTCAATGTTAAAGCAATTCATCTTTTCTTTTTTTTGTTTCTATCAGTAACAGGGTGACCTTGCTCTTCCCAACTGGGAGATCGCTTTTGGTGGAAAGCCTTAGAAAATGTTCATTCACAATTTATTGCAGAGGCACAGCAGTGAGGGCTTTGTAGAGCTAGTTCCATGTATGCAGCCACAAAATCTAACCTTGTCTGATGAAGGTGAAATTCCATATGGTAGCACTTTCTCTAACATAACACATATATTTTAATTGTAAATTGACAACTTCTTGACCATTCAAAATTCAAAAGCAAACATTTTTCAACAACAGGGACTACAGCTGTCAAAGGGTCCAGAATTAAATTTATAAAAAAGAGGTTATAAAACAAATTCAACTGAAGAAGAGTAAGTACATCTATAAATTTACCAATTATAAATTATTGTATTTATTGTATTGTATTTATTTATTTATTTATGAGAGGGTAATTCACATTTTTATTACATCAGTAATCAGTAATAATTTCCTTTTAACTGATGTGAAGCACTTTGGCCAACTGAGGTTGTTTTAAATGTGTATGTCTATGTAAATAAACTTGACTTGACTTGACAATAGTTTGTTTAAAATCAATGTATAGATTTTTTTTCTGAGCTCATTAAAATCTATTTTTAGAGACACCCACAAGCAAGGTCATAGGGGATGTATATGATTATGTGCATCATCCTATATTTGTGATTTTATAGAATATGATGCATTAATGTAAATTAAACTGAATATAATGTATTCAGAATTGGGTTAATCTTAAACATCTGTAGCAATAATATAAATCCATATCACACTGATGAGGAACATTTTTTCCAGATGTTTAGTGAAGCAAAATGTGCCAATAATAAACAGTTTTTGTGTAGGGAGATGTTTGCATACAGTAGTGTGGTTTTGTTTTGAAGGAAGGGCTGTAAAAACAATTCCATCACTTATCATTGTCAGAACTGTAAAAGGCTAAATAATAATAATAAAATGGTAAATAATAAATTGATGACAACTAAAGAAGTGATAACATTTTACAATTCTTCATGAGGATGGAGACCACAAAACCGAAGACATCCAGGAGGAGTGCAGCAAGATGCATGAGCCTGTAGCGTGAGGAAGGGTTCAGAGTAGAGCCATTACTCTACTTCTCACATCGAAAGAAGGCCACAATGCCTTCTGGTCACCTCCTAGGTGAGGTGTTTCAGGCATGTCCAACTGAGATGAGATCACAGGGCATCCCCAAGCCATCATGTTCCAGGTCTGCATATCTCCAGAAGCTGGAGGAGGTGGCTGGGGGACCCAGACCTAAAAAAGTGGCAGAAAAAGGATGGACAAAAGACAGGTAGCACAAAATCATGAAACTGTATTTTTATTAGGGTCCAATTTGGTGTGTTAAAGAGTGAAGGAAAAGTTTCTATTGTTTTTCTTTAGTTTTATGGAGTGTGTGTGTGTGTTAAAGTGGGGGTGGGGGATAAAGTCCCTGATTTACAGCACATGTAGCCTATTTTAAAGTGTTGCAATACTGATCTTATCTTTAAGACCAGGACTGCAATTTGCCTCATTCATATATCAGAGACACAAACTTGTCAGTTTCCTTCAGTCCCTTTGCCACAGGGCTAAAGAAAAAAAAAATTCACACAGTCTGCCTTCAAAAACATTTGTGAAAGAATGGGTCATTCTAAAGAGCTCACTGAATTTAAGTGTGGCACTATCACTATTGTAACAAGTCAGTTCTTGAAATCCCCCCCAGATATTAAACCATCATCTTTAAGTAGTATTATTGCCAACCCACAAAGTGGCAGACCACGTAAAATAACACAGCGAGGCTGCCAAGTACTGAGGTGCGTAGTGTGTGAAAGTTCCAAACCTCATCAGCATTAACATTAGCAAATAAAGTGCACCTGGACCTTCATGGCATGGGTGTCTATGGCCAAGCTGCTGTATGCAAGCCTTGCACCACCAACCACAATGACAACATGGAATGGAGCAGTTAAAAGACGCTGCCACTGGACTCTGGAGCAGTGATAAGGGGTTCTGTGGAGTGACAAATCATGCTTCTCTTTGTGGCAGTCTGATGGATGAGCCCAGGTTTGGTGAATTGCCAGGAGAACTGTGTGACTGTATTGTGCCAACTATAAAGTTTGGTCGAGGAAGGATAATACTATGGCCTTGTTTTTCTAGGGTTGGCCTGGGACTCTTAGTTCCTGTGAAGGGAAATCTTAATGCTTCCACTTGCTAAGACATTTTGGACAAACCTATGCTTCCAACTTTGTAGGAACAGTTTGGGGAAGGGCCATTTCTAGTCCAGCAAGGTCCATAAAGGCATGGTTGGATCAGTTTGGTGTGGAAGAACTTGACTGGCCTTTGCAGAGCCCTGACCTCAACCCCATCAAACACAATTGGGATGAACTAGTACAGAGATTGTAAGCCAGGCCCTCTCTCCCAACATCAGTGTCTGACCTCACAAATGCTCTTCTAGGTGAATGTCCAAAAATTCCCTCAGACACACTCCAAAATTTTGTAGGAAGCCTTCCCAGAAGAGTGGAAGCTTTTATGTCTATGGATTATGAATGAGATGTCATAAAAGCTCTGGTAGGTGTAATGTGTAGGTGCCCCAATACTTTTGTCCATATAGTGTATTTTAATAGGGGGTCAACTAAGCCCAAAAGACCCTGTTACATGACAGATCTTGGTGGAACCACTGAGTGTAATGCTGTTTCATGTCTTGTGCAACACATGAACACACGAAAGGTCAGGACAAAACAATAGGTAAAGCAGGAGCTATCTTCCTATGTGGATTTTTAAGATGAGGGACAAGTCATTGTGTGTTAATGTATGTTCCATGTGAAACGCTATGCATTGTGGAGGAAGTTCCTCCAGCTCCATGAGCTGAAGATTCTGTTAGTCATTGATTAGCCAGCCTTGAAAGAGTTGTGGTAGTGATGTTGAATGCACCCTTTGGTGTGCTGAGTTTGTGGATTCTTTTATTTATTTCTTGTAAAGTTAGCTGGCAGACTTTGCATGACTTTGCTACTGCTTACTAAACTTGTTTACTGTATAACACTGTTAGCACTGTGTACTAATGAGGAATATCTCCTTTGCTGCTGTAAGAAAAGAGTTTCTTGCATCTGCTCCAAGCAGACAACAACAGGTCAGAGAAGCATCAGTGAAAAAAGACGGCAGCGCAAGGTTTAGGAAAGGCTTGACTGGTTCAGCACTGTAGACCAGGTAGTGTCAGGTTGCAGTTGCAGGAAATGCTTGGTGGAATCTTTGAAACATTTTAAAAGTAAAAGGTAAAAAATTATTCTAGAGTATACAGTATATAGACATGAAAAAAATAACTATTTAGGCAATATAAATGCCAGTCCATAATGAGGAAAGGCAGTCATCCAAAGAATAGAAGAAAAGACTGCAACATTATCTGCAATCCAAAAGCAGTGATTAAAAAATCAATCTAAATGACATGACTAGATGCTGTCATTTAAATGAGAGCTGCTCAACATATTATTAATTGAAAAAAAAGTCATTGCATCTTTGGCAGAATCACCATGAGCTTCACAAATTGGGTGTTTCTACAAACTGCTCATATCCAAGAACAATTAATAAGGTGGAGAACACATTTGAGAGAAAAATGCACTACCAAAGATAAAAGAATACATACATTCAGACTCTATTGGAAGGAACACCATAAGAAAAATAAAGATTAAAAAATGAAAAGATATGTATCACCGAAAATATTACTTTAGTTACAGGGCTTAATTTGTTTTGGATTCTATTGGTTAAACATCTGGGACTTCCAACACTGGGGGCTGGAACCCATTTGATTGGATACAGCATCTCTTTTATTGTCATGCAAAGCTATATCAAATCTGGGCTTGAATACCATATTAGATGTTTTTACTTTTATTTATTTATTATTAAAATGTTTTATCTTTACAGAGATAGCGCTCTCTCTCTCACTTATTTTGCTTTACCCTAATTGATTTTATTTTGGGCAATATAAGTTTCAACTCAGTTATCACTCTAGCAAGCCACAGACAATAGAATAGAATAGAATAGAATAGAATAGAATAGAATAGAATAGAACTTTATTGATCTCACAATGGAGAAATTCACTAGTTACAACCGCCTAAAAGTAACACAGTGAGGTGCAAGAAGTTCACACTTTAGTATAAATAGTCAATAATAAGGGTAAAATATAAGCATCTTATATACAGGGAATAAGCATCTTATATACAGGGATAAGCCTCTTATATACAAGGAAAGTTATAGGTAGTGTAGATATGTAATAGATAACAGATATGTAATAGACAACAGACATGTAATACCACTGTTACAGAGCAGAGTTAAACAGTCTGACAGCAGTGGAGATGAAGGACCTGCGGTAGCGCTCCTTTTTGCACTGGGGGAGCCTCAGTCGGCTGCTGATGGAGCTTCTCAGCTCCTCTACAGTCTGGTGCAGTGGGTGAGAGCTGTTGTCCATAATGGATGTTAGTTTGGACAAGATCCTCCTCTCACCCACCACCTCCACAGAGTCTAATGGGCAGCCCAGGACAGAGCTGGCCCTCCTGACCAGCTTGTTCAGTCTCTTCCTGTCCCGCTCTGTGCTGCCCGGGGCCCAGCAGACCACCGAATACTGGATGGCAGAAGCTACCACAGAGTCATAAAAAGTCCTGAGCAGAGGCCTGCACACACCGAAAGACCTCAGTCTCCTCAGAAGGTGGAGGCGACTTTGGCCCTTCTTATACAGGGCGGTGGTGTTGTGGGACCAGTCCAGTTTATTATTGAGGTGAACACCCAGGTACTTGAAACTGTCCACCATTTCAATGTCCTGTCCCTGGATGTTCACCGGTGAGTGTGGCAGTGTCCTTCTCCTGAAGTCGATCACCATCTCCTTCGTCTTACTGGTGTTCAAGCACAGGTGGTTGCTCTCACACCAGTCCACAAAGTCCATGATGACTGACCGGTACTCCAGCTCACTCCCCTCAGACACACAGCCAACGATGGCTGAGTCGTCAGAAAACTTCTGAAGGTGGCAGCTGTCCGTGTTGTGGGTGAAGTCCGAGGTGTAGATGGTGAAGAGAAAAGGTGAGAGGACGGTCCCCTGGGGGGCTCCCATGCTGCAGACTGCCACCTCTGACTCACATCCACGCAGCCGCACATATTGTGGACGGTCAGAGAGGTAGTTGAGGGTCCAGGCAGCGAGATGTTTGTCCACCCCTACGACCTCCAGCTTCCTCCGCAGCAGCGCCGGCCTGATGGTGTTAAAGGCAC
>VUQH01088270.1:0-14141 GCA_015106775.1 Etroplus canarensis
ATAGTAAAAAGTTGACGTTTCCACTGATCATAATGTTTAGGAGTGGCACAGTTAGATATTGACATATGAAGCAACGCAGCATGAGATCATCACTGTGAAAATCATATAAATTTGTAGTTAGGTCTTCTAGATTGAGACTTAAATACATTTGACTAACCTTAAAGGAAAACAAGAGATCAAGATTAATGGAAACCCTCTTAAATCAGATCCAGCCAGTCATGCTTTGATTAGTTTGTTACATTTATGTGACATATTGTGTTAAGGATGTGTTCAAGGTTGAATACTTCACTCTGCACGTCATTCCTGCATACCTTCAATGCTGTAAAATCTCACAAGCTTTATCAACTTTCAGCAAAAATATTAACAGTTTCACCATTTTTCAAATTCCTATTGCTTTACTGAAACTAAACCCAGCTTCAGTGAAACACACCTGCCTGTGTTTGTGCACAACTGGAGTAGCACATCTAAGCATAAGGACTCACAAACTTTCTCAAAGAGCCTTATTTACTTTCTTATCAATTTTTCCAAATAATTGACAGAAAAGAAAGTCTTGATAAATGTTACACTAAAACTTATCAGAGTCCAGGCGTTCCTGAATTTCTGTCACATCTAGAACCATAAAGAAAAAGTGGGGCAGCAATGGCTCAGTGTGTCAGAGGACTGGTTTGGGAGCCGGAGGGTTGCTGAGGGCAACCGGCTCAAGACCCACCCGGACCTGGACCTGGTGGCCATCCAAGACCTCACCCTGGACCCATATGTTTGGTGGTGGACCAGAGGCCGGAGAGATGTTGGCTCACCCCCAAGCATTGCCGAAGTGCCCCTGAGCAAAGCACAGAACCCCTTACATTGCTCCTTGGCACCTGTAATGGATAGCCTTTCTTGCCGACCTCCCTCACTGCATGTAAAAAGGTGTGTGTATGTGTGCATTCTATCAGTATGGGTTTCGGTGATTTGAATTTCCCCATCTGGGGCTGAACAAAGTTGTTTGTATCTGATAAGCTAAGCATAAAATATTTTTCCCAACCACCACAGTTGTTTACACATTCGCCTTACATGTGAAAGGTCCCTGGTTTGATTCCAGGTGAGGACACAAACCCCTCTCAACATGAAGTCTTGCGTCAGGAATGGCATCCGGCATAAAACCTCTGCCAAATTACCAGTGCGGATTAATCCGCATTTGGTGACCCCATGGGGGAGAATACAAGGGAGCAGCTGAAGGTACTGTACATAACATAGATCTAGACATTACTACAGTGGGTACTGAATACTTATGACCATGTGATATTTCAGTTTTTCTTTTTTAATAAATTTGCAAAAATTTCTACATTTCTGGTTTTTTCTGTCAAGATGGGGTGCTGAGTGTACATTAATGAGAAATAAAATGAACTTTTTTTATTTTGGCAAATGGCTGCAATGACACAAAGAGTGAAAAATTTAAAGGGGTCTGAATACTTTCCGTACCCACTGTATATAAGTGTATCCTCTTGGTCAATCAGTAATTAAAAAATAAGGAACTAAAGTCATTCCTATCATCAGCTACAATTATCAGCTACAGCTGTGCTTAGAGATACGCTATATGGACAAAAGTATTAAGCCACCTACACATTACACCTACAGGAGCTTTTATAACATCACAATTTAAACCTGTAAGTATTCATTTGAAGTTGGTCCCCACTTTGCAGCTATAACAGCTTCCACTCTTCTTGGAAGGCTTTCAGCAAAAGTGAGTCAGCAGGAAATTTTGCCCACTCATCTAGAAGAGCATTGTGATGTCAGACACTAATGTTGGACAAAAGGCCCCCACTTGCAGTCTCAGCTGTAATTCAGCCCAATGGTGTTTAGTGAGGTTGAGGTCAAGGCTATGTGCAGGTCAGTCAAGGTCTTCCAACTCATCCAACTATGCCTTTAAAGGACACAGCCATGCTGGAACAGAAAATGACCTTCCCCAATTTTTTTCCGACCCGCCCGGCCCTGGTGGCCAGCCAAGACCTGCCAACATCCTACCCTGGACCCATACCTGTATGTGGAGGTGGACCAGAGGTCAGACGTGAGCGTTGTTGAGGTGCCCTTGAGCAAGGCACCAAACGCCTCCCCCCATGTTGCTCCCTGGCATCTGAAATGGCAGCCTTGCTCACCTACATCCCTCACTGCACGCTGCATGTAATTGTGTGTGTGGGTGTCTGTGTATGTGTGTGTGTGTGTGTGTGCATTCAATCTATAGGAGAGTCAGCAATTCAAATTTTAATTTCACCAGCTGGGGATTAATAAAGTGCTTCGTTTGTTTGTTTGTTGTTTGGAAGCATAGAATTGTTCAAAATGTCTTGGTAAGCTGAAGCGTTAAGATTTCCATTCACTGGAACTAAGGGGCCCAGGTCAACCCCAGAAAAACAACCTCATAGCATTATCTCTCCACCACCAAACTTTACAGTTGTCACAGTGCAGTGAGCCAGGATAAAGCATGTTTAGTCACTCCACAGAATACATTTCCACTGCTCCAGAGTCAAGTGGCAGCATGATTTGCACTTTTCCATCTGACACACAAACTGACTTGTTACAGCCTATTACAGTACCATACTTAAATTCAGTGAGCTCTTTAGAATTTCCCATCCTGGTGGTGATTTACACCACTCCATGTGATGTTTGGCAATGTGCTTTGTGATTTAAAGCTTGTATGCAGCTGCTCAGCCATGGAAACCCATGCCATGAAGCTCCCAGCACACAGTTTCTATGTTTATGTTAATGCCAGAGGAGACTTGGAACTCTGAAGTTACTGAGCCAGCAGTGCATTGGCAACTATTATCCCTCCTCCTTCAAATTTACAGCTCTACTATGCAGCCAGGCAGGTAATGTTCCTCTGGCATTTGTCAAACATAGACCCCTCCATCAGACTGTCAGACAGAGGAGTGTGATTTGTGTCCACAGAACACATTTCTAATGCTCCTGTGATGATTGCATTGCATGGAGCAAGGAGGAATTGTGGACCCAAACATAGACTTGAGACTGTATATATCAGGTATGGTGGATGTTCACCAGCTTCAAAAAAACTTTTATTAATCCCGCACTGCAGCCGTACTAGTCCTGTAGTCGGCAAAGGATCCCTCTGGTTGTCATTCTTTGACTGGCTCATATTTTTACACACAATTAAGGCAACTTTTGACTCACTAATTGATTTGTGAATCCTACTACTTAAAACAAAAAACTAAAAAAACCCAAAAAGTCAACATTTAAGAAGTGGTAGGCCTGTTTTTATAGCTGTTGAGAGCAGTTATACTGAGTACATACATCAATAATGAAAAACAAATCTCTTTTTAATATAATTTATTTCTGGTGGATATGCACACACGGTCTCTGCCAAGAGATCTTATTATTTACAAAAACATTACACACTTATAAAATAGTGCACAGTATCAGAAAAACAAAGATAAATATAATATATAGAGAGAATTTTCAAAAGTAAAATGTTTACAAGTGATTTTTGGCACATCAAAAAGACAGGCTTTTTGTCCAGCTTTGCACAATGTTTCCTGTTCTTCAGATTCTTAGACAGGCACATACAACTTCTACAAATACAGACTGCTACAACATAAATCCCTTTAAATACTCCTAACCAGGGATCCAGCCCCTTTAGTCATTCAAGGTTTGTTTTACATTTCAAATTACACCCTTTAAGAAAAATAGTAAGCAGCCCACATTAAATTTACCTTTGATTTCAAGGTAAAGACTGATGGTAAACGTAACATGCACTTTAGTGCAATTAGGAAAATAAGATGCTTCATTTTTAAAGTCTACGAAATGATTTTGACAAAGAATAAAAAAAGGAAAAAAGCATTAAAAAAGTCAAACCCCACCCATATAAATCTATTACACTGAATTTATTGAACAACAGCGACATCCACTGGTTCTATTAAGAGCAGTCATGATGCACACAAATAAATCTCTTTGGTGACTGGTTTCAGTTTATCTTTTGAAAATGTCTTTTGTGATTCATCATTAATCCAAAATAAGCTCAGAAGTATCTTTATAAATAACCTGAACCTCTTAGTATATGTGTCTGTAGTCCCAGAGTTTCCAATGACTTCATTTTGATCCCACGTTCCTCCCTTATTCGAAGGTTTCAGTGTTTTAGTTTTACTTCTCATCTCCTGGTAAGAAGTAAGGATTCTCATGGCCTTGAACCAGATATGAGTAACGGGATGTATTTTTACCTTTAAAGGTCTTCATTCCTTCGGGGTTGAGATCGTATGATCCCGACTGAAATGTCAATAGAAACAGTGAGTGTATTAGTTTCATAAAGAAGCAGGGACTTCACACACTTGTACCCACCAAGGTCAAACACAAATACAAACGTAATCACCAATTAAAACTGTTCACCAGTACTCCCAAAGTATTATCAAATGATCATATTTCTTTTTTTTTGGAACATGCTAGATTTAACATGAAGATAAAAGCACACTTTCCACAACAATCAGAACTTTCCGTTAAAGCTCCCCATCACCCAGAAAAACCGTCACCTTATTCTCATGCTGGCCTGTCTAAATTAACAGCAGGAGGTATCAAAGCAAATCAAGAATCTAAAAGCAAAGCCATGCCTTACCTTTTTCCATCTTTTCGGCTTCAGCTGAAACCCCTAAAGCAACACACTGGGAGTCAGGCAAAGCAGGGAGCATGGGCTACATGCTAGCACTGTACTGACACTCTGGATGATTGGGTTAAACATACTGATGTTCATTGGAGGTAAATATAACATCAAAGCATCTGATTTGTCTGCAAAGTGATGCAAGAAGGTTCTGTGCCCAGTTAGTACAGATGTGTTAATTTGCAGGTAAAAAAAGGTCTAGTCTAGGGTAAAAACAGAGTTAAATCCATGAGAAAGCAAGTTTGGCCCACAAATTGCCATGTTATCACTGTACGGATGTCGTAGCCCGAAATTAACCTAGATCTAGATGTGTTTTTTACCTGCAAATTCATTTTTACTGTGCGGGTTAATAAACAGATGTAATCTAGATGCAAGATGATGGGTCATTACTGAACAAACTAATAGATGATTTAGTTTTGTGATCAACAAAATGTAAGATTGTGAGTCTGAGGATTAGTGGTAAATAACTGTGACGACTGAGACGGCAGAACTGTGGTAACTCACCAATCCATTGCTTTGATGCTTTCTGTCCACTAGGGCATTATTGCTGCTCCCTTCTGTCATCTCTATGGCAGGAGCACCATCCCATTTAGTGGTGGCACGGGGTATGGGCATGATGCCAGTAGGCCAGGGCTGGTTTAAGTCACCTGATGAGTATGGACTGCTGCTTATTTCCGTCTTGCCCGTTGAGCATCTCTTCCTGACATACAGAAAGCAGATAACGTGGAATGTGGCTACTGATATTTTGATATATTGGTCCACTACCTAACGTTCCCTAAATCTTGCAAAATGTAACAAAAAGGATGTGTGGGAAACTGTTATTTACTTCTACCACTCAGTAAAATTAAATATATTCTCTTTTGTATTTAGACTATATTATATTAGCTCAGTTATCCTAGTATTAAATCTTGGGGTGTGTAATTACAGAGAAGCTACATCCTCTAATGTCTTTATGAAGTTTATGGAAGCAGGAGGTCTGTGCTCATTAAAATCATTATAAATCAGTAAATTTTCAATGAGTTTTCAAGAACTGCTTGCACTTTGCAACCCCACTACTTGGGTATGTGGAGTTGCTAAGTGCAACTTAGTACTTATGAGCTGATAATGTTGGGGGCAAGTTAAGTCATCTTGAATATTCTCACCAGCACCAGTATCCGACCAAAGCCAGGACAAGGATGAGTAGGATTCCTCCAAGTACACAGGAGACCACCACCACTGCTAGCAGGGATGCTGTGAAGACACAGTGGAAGGCACACAATTTTGTGAAGAAGTACAAAGTGTAGTAGCTTCTACCCTTTTTTGTCTGATGTACTCCCACTGCTTGGACAGATGGACTCATGAACTCCTCTTTATGCTCTGTGCAACTCATTTCAAACTGGATGTGCTCTGTTTCTGCTCACTATAGTATCATTTACCAGTTTGACTTCTGTGTTAACTATTTATCAATAACTACTGATCTACTATTGCCACCATCCATCTACTTCTTCAAATGTCCAGACTACTGTTTAATTTCACTAGTATTTATTACTTTTAGTGACCAGTTTTGATGCATGACCAGTTCTTTACTATTAGCCAGCTACTATTAGCTTTGTTATTATTTCAAATGTTAATCTATGCAATATCTATTCATTATGTAGGTAATAATCTGAAACATTTTACTAGTAGACTGTTTCAGCAGTTCATCTGTAAAGCAATGTTAGCCAGGCATGTCAACTTCAAGCTATGCTGCCAGCTACAGTCATGCAAATAAGAAAGTTTATATAGGATGTTATGCAGTCCTGTGAAAAATTAAGTACATTCTTACTGCTTCCAAAGGGATTAAAAGGGTAAGTAGCAGCCAGGTGATCATCAGCCACTGTGAGCACCACTAAACACGCAGAAGTTGAGGCAGTTAACATTCAGGTGTTGTTTGCACCATACCAAGGGGGAATGACATCAGGAATGATCTCAGAAAAGCAAATGTTGCTGCCCACCAGGGCAGGGTTATAAGGATATTTCCCAACAGTTTGAAGTCCATCACTCCACAGTGATTAAGATTATTGACAAATGGAAAACATTCAAGACAGCTGCTAATCTGCCCAGGAGATTACCTTCCAGCAAATACACTTCAAGGTCAGACTGTGCATTGCTCAGAGAAATTGCAAAACACCCAAGAGCTACATCTCAGACTCTACAGGCCTTAGTTAGCATGTTAAATGTTATCAGAAAGAGACTGCCACAAGAGAAAGCCCCTACTCTTTAAAAAGAAGATGGCAACGGAACTTAGGTTTGCAAAGTTGCTGTTGAAGAAACCAAAAACTCCTGGAACAGAAGACACCAAAGTGAAGATTATTTTGGCATTAATGCACAGCGCCAAGCTCGGCAAAAACTAAACACAGTCTATCAGCAGAAACCCCTCACACCAACTGTCCTATGGAGGGGTGGTGATTTGAGCTTGTTTTGAAACAACAAGCTTCAAAACAAGCCTTACAGTCATTCCGTTGACTTCTTGTTGAACTTCTCTGTATATCAAAATATTTTAGTGTCAGATGTGAGGCGATCAGTGGTTGAATCATGGGGCATAGTCTTAATTTAGACATGACTGCATATATTTTAACTCTTACTTTATGGGAAAAGATAAGCTATTCCTCTAATAGTCCCATAGTAAAGAAATTTCAGGTGTAACAGCAGCAATCAATTATAACTTTATTTCTTGTTTTGCTAAAAATGTCATTTGTCTGTCAGTCCTGTTAGCTAACAATTTCAATTGACAGTTATAATTTTTAGCATACTATTTCAACTTTTTTCACTTTTTGACATGATAGATTGTTATTTCTTATCTATATTAGTTATTTATGTATTAATTTTGGCAAGCTTTTTCTAATGCCTTACCATTATTGTAGTTAACTGTTAAATTTTCTGCTCGAACCTGTTTGAAGCCATTCAGTTCTTTTATTACTTGGTAAACCTTTACACGTACCCCTGGCTACTTCAAAAGCACACCCTCATATAATTGTAGAGTTCAAATGACTTTTGCCTTAAGTTCTTTTTCCCATTGTAATAGTGATATTACTCACAGTCATTGCAGTTGAAGCCAGCATATCCAAATGCACATCTGAAAGAAAACACAGCGATGTTAACATTTCAAGACTGCCTAGAACCATGACAATGGAGTTCAACATTGCATCCACTTGGGGGAGCCACATCTGAACAATGTGTAACACCTTGCAGACATGCAAAAACTGTAAACAGAATTTTAAAAATGCGTACTTACGGTTCACATGTATCTCCCACTGCCCTCTCTCCACTTGGACACGCTACAAAAGGAAACATAGTAATTTTAACACAACCACAACATTTTGTGCAAAGGTGTCTAGAATGAAAATGAGCTACAGTAGCTGGAAACAGGAGCACACTGGGAGTCTATTCATATGAAAGCTGCATTACTACTGAAAATGCATAGCAATGCATTACGATTTTCTTGGGAAAGTAACTGTATGAGGCATTTGTCTGAAGCCAAAGGTCTTATCCTTTAACAGTTCTTCCTATAGCTGATCTCCTTGGCCACAACCCTACACACTGAGGCAAAGCTGCAATTCTTCCACGTTTCCAGGGTAACATCCCCATTAAAAAGAAATAAATTCGAGAGATAAATGAAGTGCGTGCCAAAGGTCAGCATGGGGAAAAGGCTGCAGCTCTTGACCTTGTACGTGAGTCTTGCTCCCTGTTGTTTCTCCCTCTCATTCTCACACAGAATTTTTTTTGTGAGTATAAGAAGGTTTTGTTACAGTTTCCTTGACTGTGGACAGGCTCGGAAAATTTCACTTGAGCTTAATCTTAAACGCCGCAAGTGGTCAGCTTTCATGGTCTATAGACGAGGCTTTAATAATGTATAAGGCTGTTGCAGAACATTGTAAAGGCAAACAAATTCAACATAAAAGGCTTGACATAAGTGTTAGGGCACGTTGCAGCCTGCTAATTTAAACCCATTTGGAGAAAAATAAAGAATACTAAACCGTCATATTTACCTCTGCAGCTGGTGTTTGAGTACACGTTGGAGATGTAGCCTGCTTTACAGGAACACACAGCCTGGCCGTTTGCACTTGAGCATTGTGCAGTGGAGATGTCACAAGGTACTGGCTGCTGGTCACACAGGCTTGTACCTAAACACAGAACAGGAATAAAAGCAGTGTATAAATGTTATAGTTTGTGACTCAGAAATATGTCATGAATCGATCACTTGACTTGTGTAATGTGTAGTCAGTTCTTACCTGTAAATGTAGCATTAGCCAACAGTCCACTTGAGTTGACTATAGCATCCATAATGGACCGATCAACAGACTCTTGAGTGACAGTGGTGTTATTAAAGATATTATTTACAGTCGCCTGCACACTTCCTGGCCTGGAGAATTATAGAAAACCATCAGCAGTGGTGAGACATCTTTCGTAACATGTGGCATTTTATATTTGTATTGAAGGAAAAAGAAAAATTTACTCACTGTAGTTGCACAACATCAGACTGTATATACCCTGGTTGACTGCCGAGGACAGCTCTGAGCTGTGAAACAGAATAAGCAAGGTTTACTGATTAGGCAGAACATTTCTAAGAGCTATTCAACATGTTTCCTGACCTAGCAACCTACCGCTGCCGAGATAGAAGCTGCTGTTGACTGGAATATTCTTGAGGACCTGTTGCGCATTTCATTTTGAAATGTCAAGGAAATGAGATGAAGCTGGCCTGGGAACACTTGGGCTGAAGAAGAGGAGAAGAGGCTATAAGACAAGAGCCTTACTACAAATACTGATTACAATCTCTTACATATTGCACAATTTTTCATCTGAACAGATCTGCTTTTATGTTCTTACCGCGTACACAAGCTCCACTCTGCAGGAAGTAACCCGAGAGACATTGACAAGTGCCATTAAGACAGACACTTTGTAGTGGACACGGGATGTTAGGACACACTGACATGCAATAAAAGAAAAATTCTAAATTAAAAAAGTGACATTTCTTTTTTTTTTATGTGTATTTACTTGATTAATCATGAAATTTCACATTTTTTAGCCACTTGGAGGTGGCAGAAGTAAGCTGTGAACACAGAATTAAAGGAGCAAATTGTAACACTTATGCTCTTTATAGAGTAAAATCACTCCAGGATCATTGTGTTTTCGTTCAATTCTGGAAAGACACTTATATACAGTATTAGCAGGTCCCTGTCCACAGGAGCTACCATGTTGCGCCACAACGTTTCTACAATATATCAGAATGGACAAACTTGAATACTAGCTTTCATGCTTCTGTTCATGCAATCACAATGCAGAACAGCTATCATTACTCATCGGCTGTAATCTATTACTTTTGCAGTATAAAAACTGAGCTAATTCCTAAATCTTATTCAGTTCAGTTGGATTCATAATTCCTAATTATATCTACATATATTAACCTCTGGACTGGAAATGCTATTATATGCAGTCATGGAAGAATCCCTTTTGTTCCCTGATGGCCACCATAGGTTCTTCAACATATTTGGAAATGGAGAGGGATAAGGATCTCCTTTAACTGTAGCAATCTGCATTCTCACCAGTAGATGTTACTAATAACACACACCGCTCCTTTAAATATCATCACTTGTTTAATATTGCAAATGTGGAAGTTGCTGTAGAGGTCTGTGAAGCTGATGAAAGCTGTTTTGCATAATTTTTTATGTTCTCTTTATGGTCTATACTTTAGCACAAAATTCACTGAACCATAATTTCGGGAAACATGATTGCTTTTTGTATATAGAATTTTATGTTTTTGTATTTTTCTGAATGAACTGATCAATAAAATGTTATGCTCCATTAGAGCACAAACCAAAACCTTTATTCACCTGGTCGATAAACTCTTATCTCCTCTTGCAAAGACATTAACACTTTGTACAAACCTATGACTTGATTGGGTGTAGATGCAGTGGTGGCTTCGCTGGTAGTCATCGGTGTTGGTTGCAAGCTGGTGTTACCACTACTGGTGTTAGAGATGGTGATGGGTGTGGTAGTTGTAATTCCAGCAGGTTGAGTCGAAAGAGCTGTGGTTACTGTAGTATGATTGGTCACTGTATCATCAAGAATAAGAAATAATCAGCCCAAGGACATTTAAAAAGAATGGCTATGGCTATTAAATAAGGTCCAGTGTAAATATGGACAAAGTATACTAATTAAAGACAAGTTCTTACTTTAACCTAAATCTCAAATTATGCCAATGAAAAGCTTTATCACAAATTTATCATTGTGTGATGTTTGCAGACTTTTTAAATATTTAATGGACCATCACAAATTTCCTTCTCATCTGAACATTATGGAACTTTATTTAGTAGAACACATATCAACATGCATCGTGCTGTTAGTATTACCTCCTGAGCTTGTTGTTGAGGGATTAAGGGTGGTGGCATTTCCAGCAGGGGAAATGGTGCTACTGCCTGTGGTGGTGCTTGGAGGGAGAGAGCTGGAGGTGGAAATGTTGGTAGGTGCAGAGGGTGAGGATCCAGTTGTGAGAGTTGTGAGAGTTGTGAGACTTGTGGTTGTGGTGGTGGCAGAGGACAAAGGTGTGGTGGTAGATGCAGGAGATTCAGGAGAGGTGTTAGTAGCAGTTTTCAGAGTAGTTAATAAAGTTGTAGAGTTTTCTGGGGTGGGTGTTGTGCTGTTGCTGGTTTGCATGGTCACTGGAGTTGTGATGTTGCTCGGCTGTGCAGTAACCACACCAGTAGTGGTCATTATTGTACTTGCAGTCGTGTGAGTGACTGAGTTTGTGGTTCGCATAACTGTAGATGTGTCACTGCCAGGTGTACTACTAGTGGTGCTACTGTTTGTCTGGGTGACATTCGCAGTTGTGTAGGTAGTTAAGCTGACTGGAGCACTTGCAGTTGTGTTACTGCTGATGTCTGCAGTTGGTGTATTACTAGTGGCGTTGTTTGTGTGGGTGACAGGCATACTTGGAGTTGTGTAGGTGGTTGAGTGCGTGGCCATCGTATCTGTAGCTGCGCTGGTTGCATTCGTGATAGGTGTATCTGCGGTTGTGCTGTTGGTTGTGTGTGCAATCGATGTACTAGGAGGTGTGTAGGTGGTTGAGTGTGTGACCTGTGTATGTGTAGCTGTGTTGGTTGCATTTGTGATCAGCGTGTCTGTAGTTATGTTGTTGGTTGTGTGTGCGACCGGAGTACTTGTGCTCGTAGGGGGAACAGGAGAGGTGGCACTAGCACTGGTAGCATTGCGTGTCTCTGGCCTTGCTGTGGACGTGCTCGTATTACTATTTGGAGGTGATGAAAAGGGAGTTGAGCTGCTGGTCGTGATAGTACTCTCATTAACAGAGCTGGTGACTGTTTGTGTAGTGATCCTGGGCATGTTGCTTGAATGAGTCGTCTCTGTATGGGTGGGTGGTGGGTGCACAGTTGTAGATTCTGAGGCACTTCCTCCTCTTGTAGTCATTTTTGAAGCAGTTGTGAAATTGCCTGGATTTGAGCTTGTTGTTGGAGTCATGTGCGGTGTTGGAAGAGTTGTGGAAGTCCCATTGGTGATGATGCTGGATGTGCCAGGCTCTGCTGTTGTTGTTCCTACAGGGAAAACAAAAGCACAAAAATAATCAGCTAGTTGAATCCAATTATGACGCTAGCCACAGTAACAGGAAGAATTTAATGTAGCCATATATATGGTTTTAAAATAGTAGACATGCACGAAAAGGGATTTAGCTAAAATTTCTTATGTCAAACTTACATGCCAGACAGAAAAGATAAATCCAAAAACTTTAGGTCTACTTTTAGCTCAGGAGGTAGAGCGGGTTGTCTTCCAACAGGGAAGTTGGCGGTTCGAGCCCAGGTTTCTTCAGTCTACATGCCAAAGCATTCTTGGACAAGAAACTGAACCCCAAATTGCCCCCAATGCATCCATCAGAGTGTGTGTGTGATAGCTAAAAGTGCTGTGTGAATGGGGGAATGAGGCTTGAAGTAAAAAGCAGTTTGAGTAGAAAAGCACTATATAAGCAGATTTAACTACACTTAAATGCATAGGTGACATTTAGCTTAAAGGTCTTCTACTATCATCACAGCCAATGGGAAGTATGAATTTAACTCAGTGTTCAAATCTGATCAAATCATGATTCAGTTCAGTGGTTTCTCATAGTATCATCAAGGTTATGAAATGACAATGAAGCAGATTATAATTAAAATCTAAGTTTTATTGGGGACATTTTCATGTGGCTGCTATGCAGGTAGAATTAATATGAAAACTGTGTGGGTAGTTATCACGTATCAGCAGGCCCAAATGGAATCTGCACATTTTTTCCAGGAGGGAAATCTGTGGAATTTTACAACATTTTTTTTGTTTTGACCAAATATGTTGATTTATTTGAAACATTGAATCAACCTAAAATGTTCAGCATTACAACAGGCTGAAATACAGATCAGTTTACTCAAGCTTTTGAATTTAATCTAACTTCACCATGGAGATTTCTAGACATGTTTTCAGGACAACCTTTTCACACCGATCAAAGTCATATTAACATACACCAGTGACAGAGAGATGGAAAGGGCAAACATTTGCCTAGCAAAAAGTCTAGCAAATGTTTCGTCAAATTCTGCAGAAAGTCCGCAGAAAATCTGCAGAAATCTGTGGGTGCAGATTTCATGACGGTCTGCCTATCTGTCAAGTGACGCACCCCAAAATACTACTTTGTAATAGATCGTATGTGTTTATGGTACAGTAACACTCTGGAGATATATCTATAGCTGTATCTTGGTAGAAAAGGAGTTTAAGCTGTAATCGTCCAAGGAAAAAAGGCAGCATCCTGAATAAACATTTAACACAGGGAATGAAGAAAAGCTGGCAAAAGATTTGACTCAACAGATAAGAACTACTGTGATACAGTGTAAAGGAAAGTGCTCCTTGTGTTTGTTCCGTGCCATTGTGATGCCTGTTCTCATTTAGTCTGCTCCCACTCTTCACTCTGTGTTTATGGGGGAACGGAGGAAGCTAGAGGGCAGCTTGAAGACCAATACAAACAGTAGGAGGTCTTTGATAATGGCTTGGCATGTTTACCTCAGCTCCTCATCTGTATGTACTGAATGATTACATTCAAAGCCCCTTTTCACAGCCGCCAGAGAAGGAAAATACTGCCAGGAGGCAGATGGGTGGACGCCTTAGACAAATAGTTTTCTCCAGTTGTGAAAAAATAAAGACTAATATCAGATCCTGAACTTGATTTGATTATTGTGTGTGTGCACAAGGTCACTGTGTGAGCTAATGTCTTTATCACTTAGTAACCAAGGCTCATTTAGAGATGAAAAACCACAGGCTCCACACGCCCTGTAACAGCAGACTTTTATGAATTTGATGTATTTACAGAGCACACACCTATACCCACCTCCAAAAGTTATGTGTACAGGAACTGAAATAAGACATTAAGCAATCAAATGTGACAGATAAGGAAGTAAAAAGTTGACGTTTCTACTGATCATAACGTTTAGGAGTGGCACAGTTAGATATTGACATATGAAGC
>VUQH01088270.1:14161-24449 GCA_015106775.1 Etroplus canarensis
TGTAGAAGTCCAAAGTCCAAAACTGCATATTGTTTCTGTGTTTGTAGAAAGTTCTCTGAGTATATTCCAAGCACACATAGTTAAGCATTTAAAGGGACTTTGGAATTAAACATTAATTATAACAATCTCCATTCTAATTTATCTCAACAGTGTTCCCTGGGATTGAGGACAGGGCACTGTGTGCATCAGTGTTTATGGGGGAAACAGAGGAAGCCAGAGTGCAGCTTAAAGACAAGTACAATGAGTAGGAGGTCTTTGATAATTTCTTGACGTGTTTACCTCAGCTTCTCATCTATATACATTGAATGATTACATTCAAAGCCCATTTTGTCTGCAGCCAGAGAGGAAACATGCTGCCAGAAGGGAGATGGGTGGTCACCTTACACAAATATCTACCTCCAGTGGTGAAAAAAAATAAAGACTAATATTAAATCCTGAATTTGATTTTATTACTGTGTGACCTAATGTCTTTATCACTTAGTAACCAAGACTCATCTAGAGAAGAACCACAGGCTCCACACACCCTGCAAAATAAAGTCTGAGACAGCAGACTTTTATGGATTTGATATATTTACAGAGCACACACCTATACCCGTACTGGGGAGCTGAAATAAGACATTAAGCAATCAAATGTGACAGATAAGGAAGTAAAAAGTTAATAGTAAAAAGTTGACGTTTCCACTGATCATAATGTTTAGGAGTGGCACAGTTAGATATTGACATATGAAGCAACGCAGCATGAGATCATCACTGTGAAACTTATATAAATTTGTGGTTAGGTCTTCAAGATTAAGACTTTAATATATTTGACTAATGCTACTGGAAAACAAGAGATCAAGATTAATGGAAACCCTCTTAAATCAGACCCAGCCAGTCATGCTTTGATTAGTTTGTTACATTTATGTGACATTGTTGTTCAAGGTTGAATACTTCACTTTGCACATCATTTCTGCATACCTTCAATGCTGTAAAATCTTGCAAGCTTTATCGACTTTCAGCAAAAATATTAACAGTTTCACCATTTTTCAAATTCTTATTGCTTTACTGAAACTAAACCCAGCTTCAGTGAAACACACGTGCCTGTGTTTGTGCACAACTGGCTCCACTGCAGCACAGAGCTAAGTTACTGTCTGTGTGCTGAATGAAGGCACTGCAAGGCCTAAACATTTTAACACACATTATTAATAAACACACTGTCAGCCCCACTGGAGCAGGTTCAGAAAAGAGTAGCACATCTAAGTATAAGGACTCAAACTTTCTCAAAGAGCCTTAGTACTTTCTTACCAAATTTTTCCAAATAATTGCCGGGTTAGAACATCTTAATAAATGGTACACTAAAACTTATCTGAGTTCAGGCATTTCTTCTTCTTCTGTCACATCTAGGCCCATAAATAAGAGGAGAAATTATGTGATCAGGTAAGCACAACATGTTTTCTAGCATTACATCTACTCTTTGCTAAGATTAGCAAGCAAACATGCCATACTACAAATATTGCTGGATGAGTTCTCCAGTAACTCTGGAGCATCCTCTTGGTCAATAATTAATTTAAAAATAAGGAACTAAAGTCATTCCTATCATCAGCAAAAAATTTATAAGCTGCAGCTGTGCTTACAGCTATGCTATATGGACAAAAGTATTGGGCCGCATACACATTATCTCTACAAGAGCTTTTATAAAACCTATTCTAAACCCGTAAGTATTAATATAAGGCTGGTCCCTTCTTTGCAGCTATAACAGCTTCAAGCATCCAGAGGACCATTGTGGTTTCAGACACTGATGTTGGACGAAAGGCCCTGGCTTGCAATCTCAGTTGTAGATCATCCCAAAGGTGTTCAGTGGGGTTGAGGTCAAGGATATGTGCAGGCCAGTCAATATCTTCAACACTAAACTCATCTAACTATGCCTTTATGGGGAACAAACACGATAGGATAAAACAGGGCCTTCCCCAATCTGTTCCCCACAACGTTGGAAGCATAGAATTGTCCAGAACATCTTAATAAGCTGAAGTATTTCATTTTAACTGGAACTGAGGGGCCCAGGCCAACCCCAGAAAAACAACCCCATAGCTCCACCACCAAATTTTACAGTTGTCACAATGCAGTCAGACAGGTAAATCGTGATTCGTCACTCCACAGAACATGTTTACACTGCTCCAGGGTCCAGTGGCAGCGTGGTTTACACCACTACGTCTGACAGGCGAGAAGAAACTGACTTGCTACAGCCTACTGCAGTACCACACTTGAATTCAGTGAGCTCTTTAGAGTTACACATTCTTTCACTAATGTTTGAAAAGGCAGACTGCATGGTTAGATTTTATACAACTGGGGTGATGGGACTGAATGAAATACCTGAATTTATCGATTAAGAGGTGTGGCTCAATACAACTGTCCCTGTGGTGCAGTGGGTAAACAATAGTATACTAACCCAAGAAAGTGGTGAACAAAGTGAGCATTAATACACTGGCATAGCCACAGACACCAAACCTCTCATTTTTATTCAAATATTTCAGTATTTAATATTTTCATGTGAAAGAATAAGGACAAATACATAGTTATAGTTTTCAGAAACCTGAACAACACAGAGCTCTATAGGGCAAAACACCATTCCAATGCAGCATAGGCCTTTCTACTTTTCAGCTGTTTCAAACAACAAATATTTACATCATATCTCAAAAGAAGCAAGACAAAGCTATATGAACAAACTGCAAGTTTTGGGAACTTGCAGGACATACTGTACCCACTGCAGTATTCTAATCTCTAAAAAACAGGAAAGTCCCAGTCAGAGCTCTGTCAGCAGTTTATTTAACATATATCATATAAAGAAGCCCTCCCCTTACACTTCCAAGATGAAAGCATACAAGTAGATAGACAGGCTTTTCATGCCAATTAGTCAGTAATATTTTCTTTTGGCAAGTGAAGGACAGTTCTCACTGTTAAAGCAATTGTTATAGACTGAATATAAAAGATGGACCATGATGACATCACTCAACATTTTGAAGCATTGTTATCATTTTGGCTGCTGTTGGCCTGAAGTGACCATATTTAGATGAGTGTAGAGAAGTCATTATCTAAATGGTACATGGACTAGTACTTATACAGCACTTTTCTATTCTGAGTACTTAAAGTCCTTTTTATAACACGCCTCATTCACACACAGCACTTTATTCTATGCCTTTTAACTTAACTTTTAACTTAAGTGCATCCATACAGAAAGTGAGTTGTATCGACGTGGCGATCAGAGCAGAGACCACATTAGGTAAGTAACAATCAACCATTTCAAGCAAGATAAATTAACTGCAGTGTGCAGGTCCCGAGTTAAACCTTTCCAAACTGTGAGGTGAGCAACTGAAACACCTGACAGCGAGAGTGACATATGAAACATGGGTTGTAAATATATTAGAGGGTTACCTAGGCAATCAGTGCCATGAAGGTCAGCTATAAATTGAATCATAACTTATTTCCAGCGTCATTTTAAATGATTCACCCTGACAACCTGAGCTGCTGTAAAGAAGGACAGCTAAATGCCTTATGCCCAGTGGACTTGAATGACAGGGTTATGAGATGTGTGTTTAAATGCAGTGGCATACTCTCCAATTTGCTAGGAGCTGTAAACACATTAAGTGGTGCATTAGTGCATCTTGTTTAACAGCTGTCTGGCATTTTGGCCAAACAACACCGGAAAAAAATAAGTCTAGCAGTGGAAGCCATGTGGCAAAAAAAAGTTTATGTAAGATATTATTTACAAACATTGATGTGGCAATAAATAAATGCCATATTTAATTACCAGGACATCAAAGCCTTTATGTCAGTTTGAGGATTAGTAGAAGATAAATGTCTTGGCATTAACAAAATGTAATTACATTTAGTGGTGTACTCAAATAGCTATTTAAATTGGGGTGTACTGATTGTGAAATTCTGGGTCGATAGAGATATTGAAGTTTAAAACAGCAATTTGGCCAACAGCAGGTAGAACTACCAATGTTTCTTTCAGCTCATTATTTTACACTTATTATTTCAAGTAGAGAGAGAAAATAATGTAATGTTTGGAGGCATTACAAGTTTTACCTGTGGAAACAAATATGAGAAGTTTGTGATTTGTGACAGTTCTAAAGTTGCATGTATTCTGATACATCTAATGTAAATTGTAATATGAGACCAGCTTTACAGTGTCATACACACTCACTGGCCACTTTATTAGGTAAACATTGCTAATGCCATGTTTTACCCCCTTTTGTCTCACGATTGCCTAAATTATTCATGGTGTAGATTTGCTCCATACTGACATATCGACATCACTGAACTGTTGCAGATTTGTCAGCTGCACATCCATGAAGTGACTCTACCATTCCACCACATCAAAAAGGTGCTCTTTTGGATTGAGATCTGTGACAGAGGCCATTTGAATACAGTGAACTCTGGCCATGTTCAAGAAACCAGTCTGAGATGACCTGAGCTTTGTGGCAGGGTGCATTATCCTACTGGAAGCAGCCACCAGAAGACGAGTACATGAGGTCATAAAGGGACAGACATGGTCAGCAACAATACTCAGGTAGGGTGTGGTACTTAAATGATCCTGAACTGGTATGAAGGGGCCCATGTGTGCTGAGAAAAAATTCCCCACACCACCAGCAGCAGTCTGAACTGTTAGTATCCATGCTTTCAAATTGTGACCCTACCATCTTGACTGCCACAGCAAAAATCAAGCCTCATCAGATCCAGTAGTGGTTTTTCCATGTCTTGGTCTGCAGGGTTGGGGTTTTGTTATTTTTCCATTATAGTCCCTGAGTCATGTTTTTTTGTCACTGTGTTATAATTCTAAGGACTTTTGGTGACAGTTTAGTTTCCTGAGTTCTTTTTTTTTCTTGTTTTGGTTGTATCATTCCAGCCTTCTCTGTGTTCTCTCTGTATATTGTCCTTGAGCCTGTGTGTGTAGTTTGGGTTTTCTACTTCTGGTTTTATTTTGGCAGTCCTCCTTGGCCTGTGTTTTGTATTTAGTTTTACTTCTTGTCTGCCTTTCCTGATTAGGTTCAGCTGTGTCAAATGTCCCTCCTGTTGCTCATTCCTTAATCAGCCTCAGTGTATAAATTCTCCTGTCTCAGCTTGTCTGCTGTTTTCTTGTAAGTGTTGTGTTTAATGCCTGCCTTCAGAGTTAAATATGTTTTGTAGTCTTCAACCTAATAAAGTTTATTTTAAGTTTACCTTTGCCTGCCTGAGAGTCCCACATTTGGGTCCTGCCACTGGAACCCATGCTGTTCCAGTCTTCTATTGGCCAATCTTAGCACGGCCCTGCAAACTGTGGCCGCAGTTTCTTGTTCTTGGCTGACAGGAGTGGTCTTTGGTCTTCTGCTTTAGCCACTCTGCTTTAAGGTTTGATGTGTTGCGCATTCAGAGATGCTATTCTGCATACTTTGGTGGTAACGAGTGGTTATGAGTTACTGTTTCCTTCGTGTCTGAGCAATGCCACTCACTGAATATTTCTCTTCTTTTGGACCATTTTCTATAAACCCTAGGAATGTTTTGGGGCAAAATCCCAGATCAGCCTGTCTGCCACTAACAACCACGCCATGTTTAAAATCACTTAAATCACCACCTTCCTTCCCCATTCTGGAGCTCAGTTTAAACTTCAGCAGGTTGTCTTGGCCTAAATGTGTTAAGTTGCTGCCATGAGATTGGCTCATTAGAGATGTGTGTTAATGAACAGTTGAACAGGTGCATCTCATAAATTGTCCAATGTGTATACAACAAATTTACATTGTAACTTAAAGGCTCTTCCACATAGCCTTTAGATACAGTTGCTAGGTTCCGACAGACCTCCGCTTATCTCTTGCCTGAAGCTTAAGTCTTGGAAGGAGACTGAAGCCAAGATCTAGGAATGGTAAAATCTAACAGAGGTTGCTGATACACTAAGGTGTTTTGAATATCTATCTATGCACTATAAATAGTCTAAAGATTGGAAAATGTTACGGTGGCATCATAAAAACAAGAGTTTGCTTATGAACATAAGGAAGTAACAGACAAAAATGTGTCAGAGATAAAGATGTGTGCACGCCATGGTAAAGAAATATAGTGGTTCTCTTTTTGCCATCATTTTCATATTGTTTGTTTAATGCCACTTCTCTGTTTCCATCAACATGGAAATGTCAGCTCTATAGTGCATCAAATAATGAACCAAAAGTTTCTATGAGGCCCTAGCTAAAGACCAATTAACAACAGCCACTAAAATATGCCCCCTCAATTCACCACAGACCACATTATTTCTAAACTACATGCTAGCAGCCTGAGGCCTCAAGCCCAAGTTACCATAGTGGAAAAGGTTACAAAAACCCATGAGGCAGGCAGGCAGCGCAGTATTGTTGAAAGAGTTGAGTAATTAAGAGCACACTCTGTGTTGCACGTCTAATAGGCAGCCTTGTCTCTAAGGATTTAACCTACAGCCGGATAATCCTCTACAGATACAAAAGAGATGACTGGGACAGGCAGGGTGACAAGTGGGTCTAAGGTCAGCCTGTGAACACACACTCAGGGGGATATGGATAAGAAGGTCCGGCTTCAATTCCAGTAAGAATGCCTGACAAACTATCAGTGAAAGCCACCGTCTCACTCCACATTTATCTTTCCTTTTATTTCTCGATGCAGAAATCAAATAAGTGCAGTGTGGGAGTGTATCTGTTGTCAAGGAGATGTTTGCTTCCAGCTTTCGAAGCTTCGCCTGACTTCAAATCACTAACGGAAACAGAGTGAGACTTTGACACTGACGCTCACATGTCAGCTCAGGGCTGTACTTTAGTGGCACAACAGCACTTCTGTGAAGCACCTGCCCATGAACTGACTGTCAGGTCCAGTTCCCCAAACACACCCTCAACGTCTGCCATTCCCAGAAAATAAAAGTTCATCAGTACTGAACACTGAGTGAGGGTCAGTGGCATCTTGAAGGAATCCTGAGCAGTGGAGAGAGTTGCCGACAAGTCTCCTGCTTTGTGTTGCCATGAAACTGCTCATTTAGTTCATTAGTGCAAAGTGCGTTCCTGAAAAAAATGCTCTATCACATATAGCAGCACACAAGCAGGACTCAGCTGATCAAAGACTGCACACAGAGCAGAAGATGAACAGACAAGTTGTGATCCAACAGCCAGAAAGAGCCTGAGGACAGTAGGCAGGGTCTCATTAAAAAGAAAGACTAGTCATGCAGAGGGCTGACCAATAGCATGTGCAGCGGTTGTGTTTCAGAAATCATCCAGTGTGACATCTGAAACGTGTTGATCAAAGACGAGAATGCAGGGGGCATACTGGACAGCAGCTCGCAGCTAATTACTGCGTACACTTTGGGACCTTTTGCAGGATAATGAGAGTGAACATTTCTTACATAATGCTTTATGACCTCCAAGTATTTAAAGGTACTCACTCTTGTGTTTTAAATCTCATGGTGCACCGAAAGATACACACAGGTCACTTTCTTGCAGGGTCCACAGCTGGGTAAAACCAGGCCTGAGGGACGCACATCAAAGCAACACAGCTGATGCCACTTGAGCAGGAGCGTCCTCACAGGACATAGAGGGGCCTTTAATATTCATTAACCAACAGTCACACAGCCAAGTGTCTCATGTCAACAGTCCTGAGCAGAGGATACACACAGGGTGGCTCATATGCTGGAGGTGTTTACTGGTCAATACAACTGAAGTCAATATTCACATATAAGGTAAATATGGATGTATACACAATCAGGGGGCGGCCGTGGTGCAGAGGTAGAGCGGTCGACCTCTGATCGGTTGATCGCAGGTTTGAATCCTACTCTGCCGGCCCATGTGTCAATGTGTCCTTGGGCAAGACACCTAACCCCATGTTGCTCCTGATGGCTTGGTTAGCGCCTTGCATGGCAGCTCTGCCACCATTGGTGTGTGAATGGGTGAGTGAGTGTAATTGTAAAGCGCCTTGGGCCTTAGAAATAAAGTAGATAAAAGCACTATATAAGTGCACACTATTTACCATTACAAAGAGCACATGAGCAACAAATGCTTTTTAACTGTTTCTTGCAAGTGCTTCTGTTGTTTTATATTATATAGTAATTCTAGTAGTTTATATTTTCAGACGCAACTTGGGCTTAAAATAGGCATTATCTGACACTTGAAGAAGAAAGGCAGAAGAAGACTGAGGGGGGGCTTGTGTCCCCACCTGGAATCAAGCCAGGGACTTGTAAGATGAATGTGTAAAACACTAGGCTACTGGGGACACTCCCTACTTTATTTTAATGTATGGAATATATATAAGAAATGCCTATAAGAAACAAAGTCCAGGAGGTCTTAATGTAATGAAAAGTGTGGGGACAAATAAAATTGGGACACTCCCTTTTAGGCATTTAAGAAAACCAATACACCTGCAGCTTTTGCTATCTATATTTTCTCTATCTTTAAAACTACTGAATTTACTGACAATGTATGAAGTTGGTTTCTTATACTTTAGGTAATGGATATTCAGTGTAATGGACAATCATTTTTTATGGTCTTTTTTAAGTTTGTACTGTGACATTTAAGATATTACTTTATTGATCCCCAATGGGGAAATTCGGGAAATTTATTGTTTTACTTTAGTCACGTGTTGAGTGGACTGCTACCCACCACTGATATATAATATGATATATAATTCATATTGATTATGTGCTTGTTAGACGCTGATGAAGACCTATAGTCAATATGCTTAAAAATGGCCGTGTCTGCACCCTGTTAGGCATAGAAAAACTTCCTGGATTTTGTCTTTTATGTTGCTATCTGCCCAACTAAAGAAAACTTGTCAGATCAGCAACATGTAGCTTTTTATTCCTTCTTTGTAAACAGTTAGAAATGCATGTCAGTGCACCAATATAAAATTCAACACTATTAGTAACTGGTGTTCCAAAATGGACCATTTTGCCTTTCTCAAAAATACAGGGTTAGGGTTATTACCAGTGATGACCTCAGAGGGTTAAAACTATTGAAATTATTGACAATATCTCCCAGACCAGTGCCAACACAAAGTGGGATAATGTCATTAGAAATCCATGATGAAGGCCTGCCTATTCCCTCGAATCCAAAGCCCAGTGATACTTACTGGGGGACACCTCATAATGGCAGATGTCATCATAAAGTAACCATGCAAGCCTTTAACAAGCAAATGGTAGGGCCTTATTTTGTTGCATGGAAAGTTGCTTCCAGAAGGGCATCTGACATGAAACTGCTGCCAAAATACAGATGTGGATTGATCCACTATGGTGACCCCTTGGGGAAAATACAAGGAAGCAGCTAAAAGTGCATGATTTTTGAAGTGATATCTGTGTGGACTTAGGCTTTGTTCACTACTTGGTAAGCTTGGTATAAATTTGCCTTAATGCTGCTGTGCAATCAGTGGTTCATTAGCACAGTTTTAATCCATGTAAAATTCCAGGTCAGAGCTGGATCAGACTGGGGGGGACTCAGGAAACACACTGATGTGCTGAAGAGGTCTGATTCTTCCCTCACGATTAATGTATAGTACTGTAAATGCATTCAAAGCTGGAAAAAGAACATGAAATCTGAGAAAAACTCCAGATTTACTTCTGGATCACATCCCCATTTATTTTATTTCTGCGTCTTCGTGTAGACTTAGGCTTTGTTTACTGCTTGATAGGTATAAAAGTAAACACTGAAGTGATATTTCACTCATACAGATTTTAACATATTTTTCCCTTTAAGGTCCAGACATGCCATTCATATTTAGGCCAGAGGGCTGAAATTATATAGCCACCCACTACTCCTCTGGGGTTCTGTATTTATCAAGTTTGGTAAAGCTTCTTGAAATCTTTCATGAGTTCATGCAATAATGTCACAAATCTCTATGGCGGACAGGGATGCAACAGAAACAGTGTGAGCAGATCAAAACCATAATATCCTGTGACATTCATCTAGGAGACACAATGGCTAAACTTTTTCAATAATACCTCTTAGCATTAAAACCTGGGATTTATTGGGACAGGTGCAGAACTACGGTAGTTTAAGCTTGGTGTGACTAATACACTGGCAGCTAAGTGTCTACACTGTAGAAGGACAAATGTTCACCAAATATTTTTGTGGGTTATTTAATTTGATAAAGTTAAAGGTGCATTCTAACTCTCTTGTAGGTTAAAACATTAAATATCATCACATTTTTGGACTGGTTGTCTAATAAAAGCTGTCTAAAAAGATACCCTTAGGCTGTGGAATTTTTTGTGTCATTATTGTGTGAAACTTTCTCATTGAGCCCTTAAATGCTTCTTCACACATTTGACTTTTGATGTTCCAAT
>VUQH01088272.1:0-10777 GCA_015106775.1 Etroplus canarensis
AGACAAAATTACTAAGTAAGAAAAGCTTTTTTTGCAGTGTAGCTATACATGACAACAGATTGAAAAATGAATGGTCCAAAAAAAGCAAGTGAATAAAAACGTGTCTTTAGTCTTGCAATGCAAAGTGCAAAGTAACTATACCACCCCTGCTTTACTACTGTTATTAACAAGCTAGCGCTAACTTATCATGCTTGTCAAGCTGGACAACGAGTAAACACCAGCACCAGGGACATTACGTTCCTCACTTCAAAACGGAACAAAAGTAGGATTCTGAAGTGACTTACCCTGCTGTTGAACTCCCTTCCTCCTCATCAAACACTCCAACATGTTTGCGCTTCAGGTGCTGGATCATTGCCGTGGTGCTCCCGTGCCATGCCATGTCACTTCTGCATATTTTGCAGTTAACACACTTATTCTGTTTATTTAGTGTGAAATTCTCCCACACCTTGGATGACTTGGGTCACACGGATTTCTCTGCCTCCGCCATGTATTTTTCCTCTACCTCCGCTCGTGTTTTTTTATTTTTGCTCCGCCCTGTCTATGAGGCCCCGAACTCTGCTAGCATCAGTGCACGAGAGACACGGGGTGCGTTCACGCCGCTCCGCGCTCAACTAAAGTTTTTTTTTTTAATTATCAAATTTCTCCGCGTCGCGCGACCCAACGAATTGATTATGAAATTCGTTGCCAACTCTTTTAGTAATCGATTTTTATTGATTTAATAGATTCGTTGTTGCAGCCCTATCTAATTAATTTTAATTTTTTGTGAAATGGCTCAAATTCTTTGTGAATTGCACAAAAATGTGTTTTCCTTTGGAAATGTGCATGTGATCCTAACCTTCTAAGCAGTAATGACAAGCCCCAATTTCTTCATGAATGCTGACCTGCCACAACACCACGTGAGGATAGATGCCTCAATTTGTTTTTTTCTTTTCTCTTCTTTGTGCATTTTGGATTATTAAGAATTGACGAATTTTCCCTGAGAATTTTTGATCGATTTCAGCCTGGGCAACAACAGACAGCAATGGTGTCAAATACGACATGGTGTCACCATGAAAGTATATGGCCCCACGATCAATTGGTTTTGTTTCATTTTCATGCAGCTCAGACAAATAGTTACAGAGTTATGGCTAAAAAAGCACATTTTTTTTACCGATTTTAGAGGCAGCACCAGCAGACAGCAACGGTGGCAGACACAACATGGTGTCACTGTGAACATGCATGATCCCACAATCGATTTGGTTTTTGTTTTGTGCAGATAAGACAAATAGTTACAGACATGGCTAAAAATCTTTTTAAAATTTTCCATATAAATCCATTTAGTGGCAAATGCATATTTTCAAAATGGCTGGAAATCTAATCAGTTCCAGATCTCAAGAAGGTCTAGTACTGTGCCAAAATTCTAAATCCTGCGTCAAATAGTTTTTGTGCTATGGTGATGACATGAAGGATTTGCGGCAGCAGTGGCGCTGATGATTTCACCATATCCCCGCTTTTCGGGGATGTAATTAAGGACAGCTGGAACAGTCATGATCTGAGAAGCCCTGCATGAATAAAAATTCATAAACCCTTTTCTAAATCCTAGTAAAAAGAAACATAGTACAATTACAGAACTCTCCTTTAGTTTTCTTAAGTATTGCAGTAACTCAGTGGAAAGTCTAAGTACACCCAGGAGTACACTGCAAACAAGAGCTACAAATAACTAGTCGAGGGTTTTTTTAAAGCTGCCAACTAGCCATGACAGGTCCGTTTATAATGGGAAAGCATGATAATGACTTACAGTATGTTGATTTTGTGACTTAACGAGATAAAGTATACAGATAAGCACATCCTCTTTCAGTTCTACGGGTTTACATGTCAGGACATATTAAAAAAACTAACCAGGTCATCAGCAGATCTTAAAATGTGGTCCAAATAACTTTAGACGAACAACACCACATGATATATGACACTGTGTCATTACTTATTTAACAAAAACTAAGCCAACATTCAGAAGCAGTGTGTGAAAACTGAGTACATCCTTACTGCTTCCACAGGAAATAAGAGGGTAAGTAGCAGTCAGGAGCTACTAAGAAAATCCATTTGATTATCTTGATCATCCAGTGTGAGCACCTCTAGAAAAGCAGAAGTTTTGGCAATTTGCTGGTCTGTACCATTCAGTTGTGTGTTTACACAATGTCAAGGATGGAAGACATCAGCAATGATCTTACAGAAGCAACTGTTGGTGCCCATTTCTAAACAATTTGAAGTCCATAAGTGAGAATGATTACTTACAAATGAAAAACATTCAAAACATTTGTCAGTCGTCCCATGCATCCACATACCAGCAAACTGACCCCAAGGTCAGACCGTGCAACGTGCACAGAAACTGAAAAAAACCAAGAACTACATCTTAGACTCTGCAGGGCTCAGTTAGCATGTTAAATGTTAAATTCCATCCATTTTCTTCCGCTTATCCAATTCAGGGTTGCAGGGGGAGTTGGAGTCTATCCCAGCTGTCATAGGGCAAAAGTCAGAGCACACTCTGGACAGGCCTCCAGTCTGTCGCCGAGCCAACACAGAGATGAACAACCATCGATGCTCACACACACCTACAGTCAATTAAGAATTGTCAGTCAACCTAACCTTTGGATTGCGGGAGGAAGCTGGAGCACCCAGAGAGAGTCCACACAAACGCGGGGAAGAACACGCAAACTCCACACAGAAAGGTCTAAGCTGGCAGGCTGCTGGATTCAAAATTGGACCCCCTCGCGGTGAGGCGCCAGTGTTAACCACTGCACCACCGTGCTGCCCGTGTTAAATTCCATGACAGTACAATTAAAAAAAGACATAACAAATCTGGCTTGTTTGAAAGGGCTGCCAGTAAAAAGTCTTTTCTCTCTGATGTTTGATTTACGGTACTGCGGTTGTATCCACTTGCATTGGTATTTCCCCACGCAGAAGCAACGCAAATGCAACAAATACAGACCGAAGAAACAACTGTGCATAACTCTATGTGGATGATGCTGCGCGTAGGTCGAATGCTGACTGGGTGAAAAGTAGGTTGGGGCATGAAAGCGAGTGACAGTGGTATTCCCAAATTAGAGGGAGAAGCCAGCAAAAACCCATCATGAAAATCCCAGAAAGTGGCTATAGGGACACTTTTCATTGTTTTTAAACACTTGGTTTAACTTTAGCTCTTTATGTTATAACTTTGCTCTCTTCCGTGGCAGGCTGAAGGGCCAACAACAGCAAGCAAGAGACCGCGGTCTGTGACACTGCCCCTGGTGACAGTAAGCAGCTACAAAGTGCAGATGACAATCTCCAAGAATGAACTGGAGCAACAATGTAAAGAGTGAGCCAAAATGCCTTCCCCCAAAACATCAATTTACTGCTGCTAGAGGTGGTTCTACAAGCAACTGAATCATAGGGTGTACTTACTTTTTCGCACATGGCCACTCAATTTCGTCTTCATTTTTATTAAATTAAAAAAAATGACATGTTAGAATCTGTTCTGGGTTGTTTTACACTTGAAGTAAGATTTAAATAATTTTAGAACATGCTAATTATCCATCCATTTATCTAGCTATCCATCGTCTACTGCTTTTCCCGAGGGTCCAGGTGATGGAGGCAGCAGTTCAAACAGAGAAGCCCAGACTTTCCTCTCCCCAGCCACCTCCTCCAGCTCTTCAGGGGGGACACCAAGGTGTTCCCAGGCCAGCTAGGAGTCGTAGGCTCTCCAGTGTGTAACGGGTCTGCCCGGAGGTCTCCTCCCTGAGGGACATGTCCGAAACACCTCAAGTGGGAGGCGTCCAGGAGGCATCCTAATCAGATGCCCGAACCACCTCAGCTGGCTCCTTTCGTGCTAATAATTATGTCCTAACATAGAAAACGGCAATCATGTTCACAGTGACAATAACCTGAACTTCACTAAACACACAGAAGCCATCAACAAGAAGGATCATTTTCTGAGACGTCTCAGGCCCTTCAGTAACTGCCGAACGATGCTCAGGATGTTTTATGAGTCTGTGGTAGCCAGTGCCATCCTCTGGGGCAGCAGACTGAGAGAGGCGGACGCCAACAGACTCAACAAACTGATCAGCAACGACAGTGTGGAGCAGGACTCTCTGACAGCGGCGTCAGAAAGGAGGATGCTGTCCAAGTTAAGGACGATATTGGACAATCCTCCACACCCTCTCCGCGACGTGCTGGACAAACACAGGAGCACGTTCAGCAGCAGACTCATTCCACCACGATGCTCCACAGAACGCCAAGGGAAGTCATTCCTACCTGTGACATCACACTCTGTAATTCCTCCCTGATTCCTTGACCAGTTTCATATTGTATATATTACATAATCTAACTTTGAAGTCATTTGTTACATATTGCAATTCATACAGACATGTTTATTTTTCAAATTTATATGTATATATCTAAATGAGCATCTGTAACACAATGCAATCCCTCTAAGAGATGGATAATCATTCTAATTCTGATGGAACAGTGGTGAACCAGCAACAGGGCCACAGGCAGCCATGGCTCACCGATGCACATGGGGCAGCAACTCCGTATTAAGCAGGTGGCTGTAATGCTATGCCTGATCAATGTATATATATCATGTGACTGATATTAGCTGGGTGGAGGAGGCCCCAACAGACTGCTCAGAGTCACATACATGCTGTGGTCGCTGACGCACACCATACCATCACAGATGCTGGCTATTACATGTTTGGCACAGAGAACTCGGTGCCCTTTCATTCTGAAAATGAGCTGAATTGTGGATCTTCTTGACCACAGCACAAAGGGTGCACAGACTTCTGGTCCATCAGAGACTCAGCTGAGTTTCACTCTGGTGAATTGGATGAATTCCTCTTTGTTGTTTGAGATAAAACAAGACATTAAAAGTCACAACAAACACGTTTTTACTCATTTAAACAGATTACTCAGCAGGTTAGCCCGTAGTGAAACACTTGTTAAAGCCAGAAAACGTCAAACCTGACCACACATGTAGTTGTAGAGAGCTAAGGCCAGCCTTCCGTCAGGGCTGAGTTTGGGACGCTTGTTGTTGCTTTGTTAATAAAATAAGCTAACACTTAGCCTAGCTAGCTGGGAACATAATGTAGTGCGATGTGAAGCTCCAGCATTGCTCTGGTGAGTGTGTGTAAGGATCGCCAGTGATCCACCTCGCTTGTCTTGGCTGGACCTCACTGAGATAACGTGATAACGGTTAACGTTAGGTGTGTCCGCGCCCACTGCCAGCAAGCTAACAGCGGCTAAACGCGAGTGTTAGCCTCTGTTCCAGCCACTCCGTCGTTTATCGGTAACGTCCTTAATGCGCTGAAATCAGCGGCGCGCTCACACCCGCGGCTCAGACAACGCTCGTTTGGAGGCACACACGCGGGCTGGACTTGCTGACAGTTTGCAGAAAGCTCGGTGAAAACCAGCCGGAGCACAAAGGCTGGCGCTGGGTTAGCCTGACAGCTGATCAGCTGGCCTGCTCAGCCTGTCCGCTAACAGTCACACAACTAACGAGAAAAGCATGTTTACCTTTGAACAAATAATCGTATTCATCGTCTCTAGTGCCCATCGTCTTATTGAGAAATGCTCAGTCCAATGGTTTAGTTTATGTTAACGAAAGGGCGGCGATCTGCTGTGTTTTACTCTTCCAACGGGAATGTGTTTGGAAGCCGTACTTCCGTAGTTTCTTCTTCTCCTTCCCAGGCAGCCTAAAGGCAGCATAGAATGGCAATCCTGACATCTCGTGGTCAAAGAAATGAACTGCACAGCCCCTCAACGTTTGAGATCAGTGCGCAGTGTAGGTTTAGGCTGATCGAGACCTGCTGAACATTAAGCAGTGCTGTATGGTTAGTGTTTGTTTTCAGATCACTGTCGAGTAGTTTCAATCATTTTTGAGGTTTTCTAGGTTTGTGTCAATGTTATTATAGTTAACTAAACTAAAAATGAAAACTACATGAGAAAAATAATTTTAATTAACTGAAATAAAAACTAGATTTTTGGGAAAAATCAAAACTAACTAAAGTGACATTGTGGGCTTAGGAAACTAACTAAAATAAAATAAAAACATACAGGAAATGTTCAGTCTGTCTGATGAGGTTTTGCTGCATGATGCAGGACGTCTACATGATTGTGACTCATCTGCCTTCACAAAGTGTTGTGTTTGTATTGTGATTTCTGATCTAAACATTTTAAATCTTCCCCTGACAAATACCATCCATATTATAGTAATTAAGAAAACTAACACTGAAACTAATAAAAACTAAACTAAGACTAAACATTTTCAAACAATAAAAACAACTAAAACGAGCAAACCCACCCTGGAAACTAACTGAAACTAAGCTGAATTCAAAACAAAAACTAATTAGAAAATACAAACTATCACTCTTGATTTTGAGAGACATGTTTTGACTTCTGTCTTTTCATCTGGTGTATAACAAATAAAAAATCAATTCTCTATTAAGTTTTAGGAATAAATGCCTTCAAAACTAATGATACGGTCATCAGCGTTCAATATACACTAGTCAGCCACAACATTTAAACAAAGCTCAGACTTATTGGGGCAGTTTCAGTAACTGAGGGTTGTTCTAATGCATCTCACGAGTATTCAAGTGGACTAGGGGAGTTTGGGGAGTTTGGAGGCTTGGTAATTTCTTCATAGTTCTCAAACCATTTTGGAGATTTTCTTGGGGGGGAAATTACTGCCACTGGGAAGTGTTTTAGTGTTTAGCTTGGTTACATGAACACACCGATCAGACATAACCTCATGACTGCTGACAGCTGAAGTCATTCATTCATACATTCATCTTCCGCTTATCCAATTCTGGGTTGTGGGGGGGCACTGGAGCCTATCCCAGCTGTCATGGGGCAAAAGGCGGGATAGACCCTGGACAGGTCGCCAGTCTGTCGCCGAGGTACAGGTGAGGTGAATAACACTTAATATTTCTTCATCAGGACACCTCTCAGTGGATGGGATATATTAGACAACAAGTGAACAATTTGTCCTCAAAGTTAATCTGTTAGAAGCATTAAAAATGGGCAAGGGTAAAGATTTAAGTGAGTTTGACAAAGACCTAATTGTCATCTCTACTACAACAACAACCAACTTTATTAATCCCTAGCTGGGGAAATTTGAAATTGCCCACACCTTACAGATTGAATGTACACACTACTCCATGCAGCACACAGTGAGGGAGGTCAGCGAGCAAGGCTGCCATTTCAGGTGCCAGGGAGCAACATGGGGGGTTCGGTGCCTTACTCAAGGGCACCTCAGTAATGCTCAGGGGGTACTGTCTTTTTGGCCTGGTCCACCTACACAGGAGTCCAGGGTAGAGTCTTGAACTGGTGGGTCTTGAACCAGCAGCCCTCAGCAACCCTCCGGCTCCCAAATGAGTCCTCCGACACACTGTGCCACTACCACCCCATAGATGACTGGGTCAGAGCATCTCCAAAACTGCAGCTTTTGTGGGGAGTTCCCACTCTGCAGTGGCCAGTATCTATCAAAAGTGGTCCAAGGAAGGAACAGTGGTGAACCAGTGCAGTTAGGGTGGTCTTGGAGGCAAAAGGGGGACCAACACGATATTAGACAGGTGGTCATAATGTTATGCTCAATTGGTGTATAAGTAGCATCCATATGAATATCTAGACTTGAGTGTAGTGCATTGTAACAAAATGATCAAAGTTATTTACTTAACCTGCTATTTTTAATGGTGTGGTTGACTGGTGTATATTGTATTTAAAAGCCATTCACAAACATTAACGTGCTGTAATGCTAAACTAAGGTCAAATCTCAGCATGTCAGCACTAAGCACTTTTATGATCAGAAAAAATAAGCTTGGGGCTGGGTTATGTCACCCAGATTTTACACTGCTGTTTTCTCTCTGCTTGGTAGCAAATCTGAGAGCTCTACTAGTGCCATTAAGTCATAATTAAATTCTATCAAGCTACTTTAACAAGGTCCATGGCATGGTGGATATTACAGGCAAATTTCCAGCATGTTAACATGCTGACTTTGGCATTTAGGGAGTCTATTATTCACAGAGATGCTTGTATGGTTCTGTGTATGAGCTATATATTACCTACTACTATATATTACAATTACCTACAAAATTTATTGACTGTTAGGTGCATAAAAAGGCTATTATCTCAGAAAACCAGTCTGTTTAGAAACACGACACAGTGCGCTACAAAAGTAACCCGCTAGCCCTCATTAATCATAATATGAAAAGATATTTGCAGATAACAGCAGATATGAGGCAGATATGATGGGATAATTTTTCAGTCTAATGCACAGGAATTTGTGGAAAAGGCAAAAAAGATGCACCTTGTAGTTCAAATTGGTAAATACCCAGCAACTGCTTCTGCAATGTGTATTACAGTGTCATTATCTGCACAATTTACTGCCAAATCTTTTTTTTAGGGCTACTAGAGGTATTGAACATTTGTTATAGAATACCTTAGAAGTCAAACGAAACTTTTAAAGGATTGTCTTTTCATTGAATACTCCAAAAATGTTCTAATTGAATATTTCAGCTTGTAATTAAAATTGTTTCATGCTTTTAAATATAACACTTTCTTACTTGGTTATATTATCATGAACATGTGGCAAAGTCAGGGGTAGCTGACCTGTTATTATGCTCCTGGGCCAGCTCCCAATTGTCCCACTCCACCAGCCTCTCCTGAGTCACATGGTCCAGTAGTGCGAGCAGAAACCTCCTCTGAGTGCGTGTGCGATAGAAATGCTCGGCTCGCTCCTCCTGAATTATTCGCATGTCTCTCAGCTGGAATGAACAACATTCTCTTAGAAATAAAAATGTTGTTAAAGTGTCACTGGCATAAGGTAAAATTGACATGATTTGATGAGAAATATAAAAGATGAGTGACAAGTTACAGGAAAAAACAATTTATGGCATTTGGGCACTGCTACACCAGTCTCAGTGCATCTTGGCATTGAGTCCGGACATTTATGGAGCATTGTTGGAGCAATGAAACACCATTCTTTCAAAAAGATGCATCCTCCTTTGTGTGTGTGTGTGTGTTTTTGTTTTGTTTTTTTTTGCTGTGGAATGAGAACTGGGAACTGAGAAGGGCATAGCAGATGATTTATGTTATTTTCATACTCGTGAGACCAGTCAGTGACCCATATTGCCCTATGGATGGTTTATTGCCCTCCTGGAAGAGAAAACTCCCATGAGGGTAGAAATGTTTCATGATAGGATAAAGCTGATCACTCAGAACAACTTTGTATTGATTTGCAGTGATCCTTTCCTTTAAGGACAGAAATGGAGCTACGTCATACCAACAAAATGCACCCCCCACAGTACAACAGAAATACAGTTGTGGGTGGGTGGGTGTTTCTTTAACTTGCCACCCATAAAGACTGTCCAAATAAAAATATAATTGAGTAGGTAGAAGAAGAGATTTGGAAAAGGTGTTTCTGTAAGTCAGCCCTGATGGTGTGTGTGTGTATGTGCGCGCTGGTGTATACACACTCTTTTCCAGCAGCTTAAGCTCCTCCGAAGCAAAAAGTGCTGGTGCAGTTGGTCAGCACAAGCTTCTTTGTCAGACAGGGACTCTCTTGCTGATTGCTGCCAGCCTAATGTGCACCGCCTCAGGAGGACAAAATTGTGATGATGCTCGGCCAGCTGGAAGAGAATGAAAGAGAGAGAGGGATGGGAAAAAGCACCAATGTGCGCTGATGACTGCATCTAAACCCAATCATATGTGCCAGGTTTAAAAGCTGTGTGCTTGCATCCAACAAAGAGATTTTATATCAAGCTATGAAGCATAAATATAAAAGACTTTCTGTGTTCATTTGGAGGATGAAATAATGATAGTGTCGAGGGCACGCAGCTAGAAAGTTGCTCCTCGTGCTTTTATTTAGATGCTTTCCTTTGGTCTTGTTTGAGTGTTTCTGGGCTTCATGTCCAAAGTGTGCAGTAGCTTTGTCTTGGTGTGTTTTATGTTGGTGCTGAATGATTTTTTTTTTTCTTAAGACCAGAACAGTTTGCACACTGCTCACAATTATCAGTCTATTTAAAGTGTTAGAGTTGGCAGCCTGTGTGGTTTAATTGTACATTCATTATTAATGGTTAATTCAAAAATGCTTTGAACCAGGAAAACTTTAATGTCTGTGCAAAGATATATCATTAAATGGATTGATGATCAAAGAAAAACATCACCACTAAAGATAACAAATGCAGAATTAATGCATCAATACATTAACAGAAAAACCAAATACAAAAATAAGAGCCAAAGATTCAGGTAAGTGTAAAACTGTGAGATAGCCTAGTTTTCATTGATGTCATAAAACTGGAAAATATTACCTAACAGACATTTTAGTGTGAGAAAATTGAGAAGTATTATACACCATATGGACGAAAGTATTGGATCAAACCATTTAACTCAAGTGTTTCATTCAGTCCCATCATTATGGGTGTATAAAATCAAGCATCTAGTCATGCAGTCTGCCTTTACAAACATTTGTGAAAGAATGGGTCATTCTAAAGCACTCACTGAATTCCAATGTGGTACTGTAATAGGACACTACAGCTGCAACAAGTAATTTCATGATTTTTTTTATATATTATATTATATTATATTATATACAGGTACATCTCAAAAAATTAGAATATCATGAAAAAGTCCAATATTTTTTGTCATTCTTATCAGAAAGTGAAATCCAGATATTATATAGATTCATTACACATAGAGTGAAATATTTCAAGTCTTTATTTCTTGAAATTTTGACGATCACGGCTTACAGATAATGAAAACCCAGTGTGTA
>VUQH01088275.1:0-10627 GCA_015106775.1 Etroplus canarensis
ACTTACGTCGTTTACGTCATTTTAAAATTGACACAACCATATTATCGTTATTTTATAAGTCCTTTATTCAAAATATCTTAGTTTTTAATGTACATTGCTGGTATGGGGGCCTGTCTGTTCAAAACCGATGTAAACTTTCTAAAATTGTCAACACAGCAAGTAAAATTATTGGACTTAAAATGCAAGATATTGGCACTATTTATAAGCAGCAAATCGAAAAGAAAACAAGGAAAATTTTAAATGACAGTACCCATGTTCTCTTTCCTGGATTTCAATTTCTTCCTTCTGGCCGTCGATTGCGTATGCCAACATTCAAAACAAACAGGTCCCGAAATTCATTCGTCCCAGCAAGCATCACTGTTTTAAATGAAGTATTTTAATATTTGTTGGACTTTCTATTAGTTGGGTTAATAACCATTTACATGTGAAAGGGTATTAGTCTGTATATGTGTTTTCTGTTATGACTGTTTGTTTTATATACTTGCTTAACCATGCAAAATGAATTTCCTTCGGGATAATAAAGTTTTATCAATCAATCAATCAATCAATCAAACTCCTCTATCTGGCAGGCTGATGGACCAGTCTGGGTTTGGTGAATGCCCGGAGAACATTACCTGCCTGACTGTAAAGTCTGGTGGAAGAGGAATGGTATAGTGTGTTTTTCTAGTGTTTGCTTTTCACTGGAACTAAGACCATCTTAATTCTTCATCTTACGAAGACATTTTGGACAACACTATGATTCCAACTGTGTGGAAACAGTTTTTGCAGAGAACCTTTTTTTTTGTTCCAGTGCAAAAAAGCAAGCTGCATAAAGGCATGGTTGAATGAGTTTGGTGTGGAAAACTTTGACTGGCCAGCACAGAGCCCTGACCTCAACCCCATACAACATCTTTGGGATGAACTAGAACAGAAATTAAAAGTCAGGCCCTCTCATCCAACATGAGAGTCTGACCTCACAAAAAATTCCCACAGACACTCCAAAATCTTGTAGCAGGCCTTCCCAGAAGAGCTGAACCTGTTATAACTGAGAAGGGAGGACCAATTCCAAAAGGAGCCCGCCCCAAATGTTTACTCTTTTGTGTAATGTTCGCTAAAACATTTCTGTAAAAAGGCTTCCATTCTCTTTTTTAAATTACTTTTAGGTTTTCATGTGGTTTAATGACAATGAGACAAACATTTAAATTTAAGCTGGACTGATGATTAAAAATTTGCAGCAGAAGTCACCGTACAAAGTGGGCATAAGTGTGGGTTTATTCTGTCTTATTTAGCAGCCTCAGCTTGGCTTCTTTAATTATTGACACGGAAACCTTCAGTTTAATTGGATTTTTTTGTTCGACTAAAAAAGGCATCCCATTATCAGGCCTCCAGAGAAGAATTTTAACTATGTGGCTTTCTGAAAATCTGGCTTCTCTCAGCCCGAGTCCACAAAACAGCAGCTGCAGGAAGGAAACCTGAAAATGGGCTTTAGCTAGACAGCGATCACCCAGAGGAGAAGAGCAGGAACGAGCTGCGGGGCGAGTACACGTCGAAGTTACTGCAGCAGGTCTGAAGTAACTCGTATAACGGCACTTCTTCTGTTCCTCTGTGAACACTTTCAGCCCTGTTCAGGAAAAGAACAGGAGGAGAAATGAGCCAAATATAAAACAATGAGCCTGGGGGGGACGAGTGTTACGCGCCAGAGTGCAACTGGTCTTTCCCGCCTCGTTACAGTCACCAGAAAGTCACTAAATCACACCTGAGATGTTGTAAGCCACAACTGGAATATTATAAAACTATTAAGGGACTACCAGATTTACACTAGGGCTTAAAAAGATAAGCTAAATGAGCAGCAGTGTTCCAGATTCTTTGTTTGTGTTCCCCACATGTGCGCCGCTTTCATTTAAGATGATGCAGTGTTCCCCGGAGGGACCCTCCGTGCTTGTTTTCATCAGATCACTGTTTGTGCTGCTTTGTTACTTGCTCGTTGTGCTCAGGTGGGAAAGCGTGGACACCTGTGCATGTAGCGCGGCCGCCAGCGTGCCGTTTATTTGGCCCGCCAGACTGCACGGATAGCGGAGTTAATGCTGCGTGCGTGGACGGGCTTGGCTGCTGTAACGAGATGCTGGCCCGCCTCAGCAAATCTTTACAAACTCTGCCTCGCTGTCCTTATTCAATACTTGTAACAAACAGCAACATGAGACATAGCTGCTGTGCTTTTCTGACATCGGTTTACTGTATAGATTTATATTAAACATGATCAGGCTGTTTGTGTGGCCGCATATCAGCCGGATTATTGGAGGATTAATCGAAGACAGCGTCAAACAATAGCCGATCTCTCTCATCACAGCATGCTGCTTAATCTTCATCAGACAGGGGTTAGGGGGAATCAGTAGTGACAGCACTGCAGGACTGAAGTCCTATAACTGTATATAGAGAGGTAAATATGATATTGTTTTCCAGGACAGTTGCTTTCAGGTAATTTGCTGTTCTTCCACGGCCTCAGAAATTCCCCCAGAGACACAAAGCTCAGCTTTGTACATTAGCTGTAACACTGTTAGCATTATGAAACCAGTGCTTACTTCATCACCAACATGTGACACTATGCACTCAAACAACAACAAGAGCAATGCAGCGGCAGAAGCAGCAACACGGTAGAGTCATGCTGTAAAACAGCATGAAAAGTCACTGCTGCAGAAAAAACAATTAAACCTCTGGAGATTAGCAAAATTTTGTTTATTTTAAGTGTACAATGTTTAAAGTGAGTACAATAAGTGCCAACAGTTTTAGTGTGAACTGTAAGATTTAGTTTTATATACTGTATGACAAACTCACAACAAAAGTCACTTCAGTGTGTTTTTACTATAAGGTAAAGTACCTCCACCTGCTCACTTTTATTCTCCCCACAGCACATTAATCCACATCAGTAATTTAGCGGAGGTTTTACTGTAAGGTAAAGACCCTACAATATTAGAGAGAAAACCCCAACAGTCAGACGATCCACTGTGATTCAAGAGCTTTATTGTCTTTTCAACCACATATAGCTGATGCAGAACATAGTGAAATGAGATGGCGTTTCTCCAGGACCTGGTGCAACATATAAACATATAGACATAAGACATAAAAGTATCAATAAGAAGAACAGAGCTAGGACTAGGGTTTTTGTTTTTTTCAGTTTAGAATTTAAAAATTAAAAGTTCAAAAATAAATAAATAAAGTGCAACATGTGCAACGTAGTGCATAGTTGCAAACAATGCAAAGAACAGATGAACATAGTGTAAAAATCCAAAATTGTACAAAACAGTACACGAGAAGGCACAATGAAAAGACAACACAACAAGACATTAGCGCCGAAGAAAAGAAGTGAGATGCAGTAGCGGCGGTTGAGGTAGTGCAAAGTGTGTGTGTATGTGAGTGAGTGAGGGAGAGAGAGAAAGAGGTGTTATGCAGTTCCGAGCAGCACTTGGTAATGGTGGGAAGGAAGAACTCCCCTTCAGCAGGAAGAGACCAGGCTCAGGGAGGAGGGAGGGGTGAGAGGAAAGGGAGGAGTCCCCAGCAGCCTGAGTTATCACAGCATAACAAGGACAGTCCAGGGTCACCTGATCCAGCCGTAACTGTAAGCTTTATCTAAAAGGAGAGTCTGAAGCCTGATCTTAAATGTAGAGAGGGTGTCTGTCTCCTGAATACAAGCTGGGAGCTGGTTCCACAGGAGAGGGGCCTGATAGCTGAAGGCTCCGCCTCCCATTCTACTTTTAAAAACTTTAGGAACCACAAGTAGGCCTGCACTCTGAGAGAGAAGAGCTCTGTTGGGAAATTATGGTATTGTGAGGTCTTTAAGATACACCGGTGCCTGATTATTCAAGACTTTATGAATGAGGAGAAGGATTTTAAATTGAATTCTTGATTTAACAGGGAGAAAATGAAGAGAAGCCAATATAGGGGAAATATGATCTCTCTTTCAAGTCCCTGTCAGTACTCTCACTGCAGCATTTTGATCAACTTGAAGGCTTTTTAGGGAACTTTAAGAACAGCTTGACAGCAATAAAGTACAATAATCAAGCCCAGACGTAACCGATGCATGAACTAGCTTTTCATGATTTTCCGCTACTTGTCTGGGTCTGGGTCAAGGGGGCAGCAGACTAAGCAGGCATGCTCAGACCTCCCTTTCCCCCAGGTCACCACCTTCAACTCCACCAACAGCTGTGAGACGTAATCTCCCCAGTGTGTCCTGGGTCTGTCTCCTCCTGGTAGGATGAGCCAAAACACCTCACCAAGGAGGTGCCCAGAGGGCATCCTGGTCAGATGTCCAAACCACCTCAGCTGGCTCCTTTGGATATGGAGGGAGAGCAGCTCTACAGTAAACCCCTCCAGAATGACTGAGCTGCTCACCCTACCTCTGAGGGAGAGCCCAGACACCCTTCAGAGGAAAGTCATTTCCGCTTGTATCTGTGTTCTCATTCCTTCAGTCACTACCCAGAGCTTGCAACCACAGGTGAGAGCAGGAACACGGATTGACGGGTAAATCAAAAGCTTCGCTTTCACGCTCAGCTCTCTCTTCGCCACAACAGACTGGTACAGCATCTGTATCACTGCTGATGCTGCAGTCTGCCAGTGTTCTGCTCCACTCTCCCCTCACTCATGATCAAGACCCCGAGATACTGACAGTCCAGGCAGCAACCTGGAGACCTAGAGTGGGCACTCCACCCTTTTTTCAGCTGAAATCCATGGCCTTGGACTTGGTGGCGTAAATCACATGCCCGCCACATCATACTCAGATGCAAATCGCCCCCAGCGCGAGCTGAAAGGTCACTGCATGATGAAGCCAGGAGAACCACATTGTCTGCGAAAAGCAGAGACCCTCCACCACTTCACCCTGATGATAAAGGGTAAATTAAATTTGGGGCTGAACTGTCCCTTTAACATTGTGAGCTCTGCCTAATCTTAAGTTAAATCTGTTTAATATACCTTGATTTAGCTGAATTGTATGTGTGTGTGGAGGAGTGACAGGAACACTGTAATAAACATGGACAAACCTGTGTGAACACTGGACAGCAGCTATTAACTGCCATGTTCATGGTGGCCTGTTGCTAGACAAACGTTCACACTGTTTTCAGGCACGCAGACATTGGAAACCAAATCTCACACACATACACATACACACACACACACACACACACACACACACAGCAGTGCAGATGCGATCCTTCTACTGAAAAATCAAGCCCAAATTATTCAGTGAAACAACTTATACAAGTCTTCAGCTTACTTGCACGTGCTGAGCAATCGGATGCTTTTTGCCCATGCTGCAGTTAAATGCACCTATTTAAGTGAGTGCTGCGTGTCACACCTACTCAGTTCCTAACTGGGAGCCAACCTCCATTACGCTCCATTAAGTCTTTTTTTAAAACGAGCTTCATACTGCCAGGATTACCAGGATGTAAAGGTCAACATATAGTTCTCCCTCATCAGGGAGCTATCTTTAGTGTGATGTGTTACAAGAAGACAGGCGTGTTAGGACATGCTTTCACCTGACCAGCAAAGGAAGCGAACGCATAGTCACGACGTGCCAAATGAGGGAGTTGCAGAAATTTTTTTTTTTTTTTTGCTGGGGCACCAATGTTAAAAAATGTCATGTTCAGTCCACTTTGTGTGCCACCTGCTGCTGTTCAAGACAGGTTTAAAATAGAAGGGATGTGCTCTTACGCCTCAACCACAGAGTATATTGTGTGTCTGAGGACTATAGTGGATTTCAGCCTCAATCATATAATCAGAACCTTTATTAATCCCAGGGGAAAATTGCTTAATGAGCTGTGATAACAAAATCTAAACTTGAAAGACCCAACAGGAGACGCCTGTTGTCGTAACCAGCATTTGAGGCAAATTACCTATGATCAAAATATAGTTCCTGTCAGAAAGGGAGTTCTTTATTCCCACAGTCGCCAACTGCTGGCTCATAGGACATCAACTGACTGTTGGGGTTATACTGTAGGGGATTTACAGTCATGTGCAAAAGTCTTGAGCCTTTATATGTTGAAGGAAAATGGAAAAATGGGTGTAACAATTTTTTGAAACATACAAACATGGAAATACAGCACAGAAGGCAAAAACAGAGTTTGTACAATTCTAAGCAGTTTGAAAGACAATATTTGCAATGACCACCTTTTATTTTTCCACACAGCCTGAACTCTCTTAGCCAAGCTTTCTGTCATTTCTTTATGTCTTCAGGAATAGTTCTCCAGGCTTCTTGAAGGACATTCCAAAGCTCTTCTTTGGGTGTTGGCTGCCTTTTGTTCTGTTCTCTGTTAAGATGATCCCACACTGCTTTAATAATGTTGAGGTCTGGGATCCGGTGAGGCCAACCCACGACTGATAGTGTTCTGCTGTTTGCTGAAAATGAAGCTTTATCCAATTTGATGGTTTCCAGTTGGTATTCCAGGATTGGTTAAAATCTGATGATACTTTCCTGAGTTCATAAATATCAATTTTGATAAGATCCCCACCACTGATTGAAATGTAGCCCCAACCCATGACAGAGCCTCCACTGTGTTTTACTGATGGCTGTAGACACTCACTGTTGGACCTCTCTCCTGAACTCCTAAGTATATATTGACGACAATTTGAACCACAAATTTCAAATTTGGATTCATCACTCCATCAGACTGTTGCCACTGACTGTCAGTCCCGTTCTTGTCTACTTTGGCATACCTCAGTCCCTGTTTCCCTCCCTTAAGAATGGCTTCTTGACAGCCACCGGCTACATCTCCTAGATCCCGTGTCAGGTCTTTGCTGGATTTTTTTCCCCTGTTTCCTAAAGACATGACTTTTAAATATTGTTCATAGGTCGGTGTTAGGTGGCTTAACAAACAAACATCATAAAATCCTGTGAAAATGGTCAGGTGCAAGGACCGGACTGAAAATGAGTGAAAAAGCAGAAAATGTTCAAAGAAACACTTTGGAAGGCCCTCAGAAAGCCTGGCGAACGACTGCTCAAGACAACTTTTTAAAAAATTACAAACAGTCAAAATCTAAAGAAATGAAGGCTGCCTAAAGATTTTTGCACAGTTCTGTAATTCACCACATAAAGCTCCTTGAGCTGACTGATATTGTAAACTGATGCTATATAAATAAAACTGAAATGAATTAGCGCGACAATGCTAAGCACTGCACTACTGTCCCACCCATCAATTGGGCTACGGAAATGATGGATGGTCCTGGCCGGCTGGAGCCTTTCTGTGTGGAGCTTGTTCTTCCTCTAACTGCATTTTTTTCTACTCCAACTTCCTCCCACACTCTAAAATATGCATGTTAGGATAATCGGCCTTGGGTGTGGAGGTGAGCCTTGTCTATCTTTCTGTGTGGGCCCTGTGATGGACTGGTGACCCGTCTGGCATGTGCCCGGCCTCTTGCCCAATGAGAGCTGGGACAGGCACCCTCCCACTTCCTCCCAGCTCCATGAATTAGATAAGTCATTAAGGAAATGGATGGAGGCCTATAAAAAGCTTCTTATTATTCAAAGCAAAATGCTATTTCCATTTAACACTTTTCATTTCAAAGTGGGACAAAATCACACATTGCAGATTCAAATGCAAAAACTTCAATTTACATCCTCATTTTCAAGGTTATGTACAGTTCAAAGCAGCCTTTCACATATTTTTACTGAATTTTTCTCTTCATACTGTATCAGAATTTGAATGTTTTACCAAAAACAGGATTTTTGTTTTCTTTTGGTGGCTTATTTTCATTCTTTTCCTCTGTCTGGGACAGAGTTGAGTTACTGAGGGCCATTATGTCACTTGATTGGGCCAATGGCTTCAGATGCAGAATACAAATCCAGACAAAGGTGCCCTTCCCCGGTGAAGCTCAGCATGGCTCCTCCATCTCAGGAGACTGATGCTCTTGACATTTTAACCAATGAGCTCCTATTACGGAAAGACAAACAAGGGCGTAGGGAATCTCAGTTATGCTCGTTCTCACACAGTTGCTCTCACCCATGTATTGACCACACACGCAGTGTATATTCAGAGTGCACGATTGTTGCAGTGTGTCCAAAGCAGTGCAGGATTTCACACACTTAATGAACCATGCACTCGTCTTCTGCCGGTAAACAATACACCATCACAACGAGAAAACTCAAAGAATGAGCTTCTCCTCCTTGCTCTTGGGGAGATCAATGATTTGTCTTCCTGCAGACCTTTTGTCCGAGGACACGCTGGAGATGCAATTGAATTAATTCTTTTTTCTAATGCAATTCTCCTCTTAAGCTGAGGATAGTCTCTCTTTGCCCGTGCGCTGCCTGCAAATGTCCCGCCTGAGTGGGAAGACGTATGAGCCAGTCAGCTGACAGCTGCTCTTCACATGCGGACCCTCCTATTCATCATTTAAGTACGTGTGCCTGCTGGAAACGGGCATGGATGTCAAGACGTGCCCGCAGACGAGGTAGTACACAGATGTTCGCAACATAGCAGCACACAAATCCACCCTCTGCCTCCTCCATCTAGAAAAGCATGACCAAAGAGACAGCTTCACCTGAATATCAGAAGTGAAGTATTTCTGACCTTATTACTGAACCACACTCGCGCTTTCCTGTGGCAGTAGCGTGCCTTTCAGCTCATCCTTTAACTCAAGCCAACATAGGAGGAGTCCAGGTGAAAATAGAAAGTTCAATTACTGAAGCACTTTAATTAGTAAAGGCAGCCGGAGGTAGAGTGGAAATATTCTGCCAGGCCGCTGGTGTGATGGATGGAAGGTGCTGATTAACAACAGCCCTACATATAGATAGGTGTGTGTGTGTGTGTGTGTGTGTGTGTGTGTGGGAGGGAAGGTGAAACTCGTCTAATAAGGTCTCAAAATAAAAATCAGTCATGATTAGTCAGAGTCTATTTTATCATCTCTTAATTCAATAAAACCACAGCAAAGAAAACACATTCCTTTTGTACCACAAGTGTCATGTTTGCAGATGAAGTAGTAGAGCCACAGTGTTATTGCCTATACCTATCTGTACAAAAGTATTGGGTCACACCTCTTCATCCTTACAGGCATTTCATTCAGTCCCATTGTCACAGGGAAATAAAGTCAAGCAGCTAGCCATGCAGCCTGCCTTATCAAACATTTGTGAAAGAATTTGAACTGAATTCCAGCATGAGAATTTGTACTACGCAAGATAAGATAACACTTTATTAGTCACACACACAGGAAATTAGATGTTACAGAAGTTCCAGAGAAGGACATGATAATGTAATAATAATATAGACTCTATTATTTCTGATTTTTATATATATATACACACACAGTTCAAGAGCTTAGGATCATTTGGAAATTCTCTTGTTTTCTGTTGAAACACACATGAAATTAGAATAGGAAATATAGCAAATGATTAGGACATGACTCTATTATTTCTGATTTTTTTATGTATATATATATATATTTCTCTCCAAGGGGTCACCACAGAGGATTAATATGCATTGGTAATTTGGCAGAGGTTTTACACCTGGATGCCCTTCCTGACGCAACCCTCCATGGTGTCCCCACCTGGAATTGAACCAGGGACCTTTGGCTTGTAAGACAAATGTGTAAACAATTATACTGAATGTACTTTACAGCTGCTCCTTTGTATTCTCTACAGAGGATTAATATGCATTGGTAATTTGGCAGAGGTTTTACACCAGATGCCCTTCCTGACGCAACCCTCCATGGTAAGAGGGCTTGTGGCCCCACCTGGAATTGAACCAGGGACCTTTTGCTTCAAAGGCAAATGCGCAAACCACTACGCTACTGAGGACACTGTATAAACAGTTATACTATTTATATATATTTACAGTATATAAAAACGTTGATTCACGCAGTGTCATCCCTACTGTTAGAACATGAGCGTTTAAAGCGAAATCCATTTCTGATTTGAGGTTTGCACAGTAAATGCAGCACAAAAATCAGTGGCTCCTACCTTTATATCCCCACTGGGGGAAAAAAAAGCAGCAGGAACATGTAGACCAGAAAGAGGGAACACCACCCCCACCACACACCCTCACACACTCTGACTTTAAGGGCTGGGAATGGTCTTTCCTATTTCTTAAATCAGAGTACGAAGTTTTGATAACACGAACAGGAAAATGATTGCACAGCACTAAAATACATGTTATACACATGCCACCCTGGGAAGATCAGACCTCCTTCTTAAAATTCAGGTTTTGAGTTTTAAGAAACACTTTGAGTTTCTGTCCTTCCTTTTCAAACATTAATATTTAAAATAACACAATATTTAATGTATTCACATATGTTTCCAAGCTTTCAGGCTTATCCATTATGTTGTTACTACTGCATGTAATTAGATGTTGTCTTCTCTCTCTCCCATTTCTCTCTTCCCTTTCCTCTCACCCTCAACCGGTCGAGGCAGATGGCTGCCCCTCCCTGAGCCTGGTTCTGCCGGAGGCCTCTTCCTGTTAAAAGGGAGTTCTTCCTTCCCACAGTCACAGAGTGCTTGCTCATAGGGGATCATCTGATTATTGGAGTTTTCTCTCTAACACTGTAGGGTCTTTACCTTACAGTGTGAAGCGCCTTGAGGCAACTTTTGTTGTGAATTGGCACTATATAAACAAAACTGAATTGAATTGAACGCCTTCTGCCTTTCATCGTTGCATAGCTGCATTTCCACCAA
>VUQH01088276.1:0-11179 GCA_015106775.1 Etroplus canarensis
ACAGGAAATCAGAATATTTAATGAGTATGACATACAGGCTCATATGCAGTCCTGTGTCCAATTACAGATTTACTATGCGAATTAGTGTTGCACAAGAGCTTAAAGAAATGTTTAGCATGGAAAGCAGTGCCACCCCATGCCCCCCTCTAGACACATCCCTGTTTTGATCCAATCTTGTCCTGATCTGTCCATTTTATTTGTGTTTCTCTCACAGCAGGGCCCTTGCTATCAGTATGGGTTGGTGATACGTGAAGGGTGGAAGCGTAAAACATTCTTTCCTTTCTACCTCACCTCAGTGGATTTCTTCTCATTCATCCTAAATGTTTTTCTCCCTGTCCTATCCCAGTCAGGTCTTTTCAGTCCCCCTGTTTTACGTTTTCCAGAAGCCATCCTTCCACTACTCCACACCTCTTCGAGAGTCACAATTACCTTTTCCTCTCCCATCCCTGTTTAGCTGCTTTTATCCCCGTCATATCCTGTACTGATCCCTTTATCTGCTTCAGCTGTTAGAGAGCTACTTATTCCTCACAGTGCATCTCTCTTACCCAGAGTCGTTTTCACAATTTGGAGCCAGGCCTAATGATTTTCTAAAGTTGTGCTGAAAATAAAAAAAAAACATTCATACATCTTTAACTAATGCTAAGACAGTTGCATCATGCTGTATCAGCTGAAGTCTTGCTTTTCCTCATCCTAATTTTGATTAAATAATAGCTTAGCTCTTCCCCAGGGATTCTGCAACACCAGTGAGCTTTTTTTTGGAGAACAAAACTGGTATTTCTAATCCAGCACAGCTGCTATAGCCAAAGTGACGCTGCAGGAATTATGACCAAGTAAGCTTTGTTTCCCCTCACTTTCTAGAATTGCTTCCCCTGCAGCAGGGATGGATTCATAATTTGTACCTACAATGAGGGCAGCATACATCAACCCCAAAATACCTTTTCCTGGCTGGTACAGACAGCAATATTTAATAACTCACTGCTCTTTACTCTCATTGCTAATGAGGGAAATTTCTGTCCAAAGCTTTCCAACTGTCACAGCTCATTATAGCAGGTTTCAAAGCTGTACCTGCCTGAAGTTTGATGTCTTTTCAGACTGGACCTTTTTGTGTGTGCCGACTCATTCTCAAAGAGAAAATGTAGTCAGGTGATTGAGACTTTGAGAGTCTCTGCTGATCTAGTTCAAATGTTTTCAGTGATATTGCTGACTAATTTTAGCGCCTTTAATTATAGACAGTAACAGGCACATTTTTCCCCATCCGTTTACATGCTCATTTATGCTTGCTTGTTATTTTTCTTCAGCTTTTGTTTCACTTTGCCCTCAGGCACCCTAAGAGTTGACTGCATCTAAACATTTTTATTTCAAAGGACCATTGCATTAGAAAAGTGATGGCCTGTGCTGTTTGTCGCTCAGTATTTAAAAAATGAAACTTTCCTTTGATTGTTCCAAGTTTTGAACACTTTCAGGCAAATATATTCAATGCAGCAAACTTTCAGTAGTATTTTTATTATTTGCATTAATAATCTGTCAAATTTGGAGCAATTTTGTGCATAGAAAATGTAAAGTTAGGTCCACTGGTTTAGGGGCAAATCATTGTCCCTAAACCAGTGGACCTAAGTACAGATATTAAGCTTTAATTCAAGGGGTTTTACAAGAGAACCACATTAACTGTTTGGCAGTTTTAGACATTTTTATACACAGTCCCCCACTTTCAGAGGCTCAGAAATTTCACATGCAAAAGATCCCTGGTTTGCACCCAGGAGAAGACACAAGCCCAGTCTAGGGGGTCACAAACCAATGTATTCCTTATGCCAGTGACAAACCCAGGTAAATGGGAGGCTTGCATCAGGAAGGGTATCTGGTGTATAAATCTTCATGTGAAGATTTATAGACGGTGGTGACCCATTGGGACAGGGGTCGGCAACCTTTACTATAAAGAGAGCCATTTTTGAGCAATTTCTGAACAAAAGGCATCTGTGTGGTGTCACAAAACATACTTGAGCCTCATAATGAAGGTGTCACTGCCTATCAAGTATAAATTACACTATCAATCTTACTATATAGCTTCAGCTGGTCCTTTGTATTCTTCCCAAGGGATCGCCACAGTGGATTAAACAGCACTGATAATTTGACAGGTTTTACACATGCCTACTCTGCAGTGTACAATTTTGTTAATTTGGTACGTTAATATTGCATTTTCATTAAGATAATACTGTTTTATTTGATATAGAGCAGCTATTAAGCTAAACAGTCACTTTGAGTCCTAGCTCTGTTTGTGCAGATTAATCAGATTTAAAGTGATCTTCTTTGACAATAACTAAAACATGCTGACTTTAAAAATAGATAAAGGTTTCCAAGTTAAATTTGATGATGATGTCCAGTCACAGTTCAGGTGTACTGGTAAGTCATTATTGTTGACATATATTCTCTAGTTTCCTTTTTGACTTTTGTTTTTTTGTTTTTGAAATTCATATCTAGGAAGACTAAAGACAAGATATTTATGTATATGAATCCATTCTAATAGTGCATTCTAATAAAGAGTAAAGCACCAGACATAGGTCGGAGACATGGTTACATTTTATCTGAAATATTACAATGTTTTCCTTTAATGCAGTGTATAGGGAAGACATTTTTACGGTTGGAGAATTTAAAGAATGACTTAAAAGAAAAGAACCTTCTTTCCTCCCAAAGAGTACAGGTACGGTTGACTGACAAACTGTTTAATGGCCAGATGAGGCCTGTGCCCTTGTAATTCCACAACAAACTGAGCAGATAAAAGATCTGGAGTTGATTTGAAGTATTGAACTTGCATTTTTGATGTTGATGCCAGTGCTCTCTTTCTTTTTAAGAATGTCCCAGATTGTAGTTTTGGCCACTCCTAGTTTTTGTTATTTCTCTAATCAGGTTATTTTGGTTTCTTTTTTCATACTAATAATGTCCTCCTTTACTTGTACTGACATCTTTTTGGACCTCATACCTAGAGTTTCAATGAATAGTGACCAAATGCAAGTTTAACACTTGGAATCAACTCCAGTTCTTTTACCTGCTTGGCTTTTCATGTAATAATGACGGAACAAGCCTCGCCTGGCCATGAGACTGCTCATCAGTCAATTGTCCCATTACTTTTGAGCTATACACCTTCAATTAAAGCTGGCAGTCTGTATTTCAATCATGTTTTGACTGTCTAATTTCCAAAAACTATGTCATTGTGCCAAAATGTATGAACCTAACTGTACAGGAGAAAAGATTGAGACCTATCTTTCACACCAACCCAGATAATGATAAAAGTATGAGGCTTTAGTGTTTTAGTGGGTGCTGACACAAGCTTCAGCTGTCCTGTTAAATGAATTACGAGAATAATTCTGTGTTCCTGCAGCACAGCCTCATTCAGCAAGCTGGGCTGCCACAACACCTTTCATCCTAACCTCCCTAATGAAATGTCACAGACTTGCCCCATTTTCTAATTTTATTTCTAGGATCATGTATGTACACTTCACTGCCCAAAGCAAGAAGAAAGAAAGAAATATCTCTCATGTGTCTTTGGTATAAGTCATGGTAGACTATGTTGGTAAAAACAACTCAACTTCACTGGCAAAATCAGGCCAGAACAAATCAGGCTATCAGTGTTGGGGTAGAGCCTGAAGTTATTGAGGATGAATGGACACAGTTGCAAGGAGGTGGATGGTTTGGAACAGATGAGAATGAGCCCAAGAAGTAGAATTGTTGGGGGAAGTGTTCTGTGGGGGTTATGACACCTGAGGCTACTTGACATCCATAAAAGAAAATGTAATGAAGCTGAGCCGAGTGTGGGCTTGACAGATATTGTTCAAGTTGTGGTGAAAAGAGAAATGGGTTTTGTGGGTTCAGCAGTATCCACTGGTCACTGAGGGGGCCAAGAGAGTGGACATGTTGAAATAAAGAAAATATAAGAAGAATGTATTTTTAAAATGCTAAGCACTAAGTTCAATATAATGTGTTCTGTATATTGAATCAATACCATTTTCCTTTCCCAGTACCTACTGAGCCTTTGAGGTCTAAGTCATCATATATGTCTTTGTTGGTAAAAATTATTAAATTATTTTGATGTTTTTTTTCTTCCTTGATTGTAGAAACTTCTGGAACCATCTAATAAAAACAAAAATGACATATTCTGATTGCCCAGAAGGGGCTACTTTCCATTTAAAGTCATGGATTTTCAAAATAAAAGCAATTATTTAACTGGGATATTCCATTGTGGTCGCAACACTTCTTTGCTGCAATCAATATCAATGCCACTGATTCCTGATAGCAGCAGATGCGTCATTAGTAGAGCCTCTTTCATCCAACTGAGGGCAACAATTAGCCAACAAAAAGGAATCTCAATCAATTTCAATTTCACCTTTTTAGAGACAATTGAGAACACAAGGGGTTAATTATCTCTCTGCAGTATTGATTGGTGTTTCTCGTTGGCCTTTTAATTAGGGTGAATGATTTGGCACTGGGTTTGGAGTGAGAGATAAATGATAAGCATGAGTGGAGAATGGAGGGGGTCATTTAGTAATTCCTTGCCCCTGCTCACAAATTCAGGCCTCCTCTGTTGATTTCTCTCCACCTTAGTTTCCTTCACTTATGAATCTAACTGTGCTTTTAGCTGAATAATGTAAGCGCTGCCGATTCAATCTTCCTTTTCCCCCTCCTAGTTATGTTTGACGAATCTGCCTTGACGGAGGCATTTTCTGTCACTCAGATGTCTGAGACTTTGCATATCACATGCTATTTACCTGTGACAGGAAGATCTGCTGCAATACATAGTTTGTTTCTTATGTATTTTTCATGATGTGCTGCTTGCAGAAGATGGCATAAGAGGTTATTTTTCTCTTCAATGAAAGAAGATACCTCCTCGAGCTGTCTTGTTGTCATGTCTCATTGATGGGCGCATGATATGGAATGAATAAAACTCAGATGCAGAAACACTTGCTGGGAGCTTTCCGTGAGCACTGGACTGCCTACCGCTTGGCTATGCTTGGCTACACAGGTGACAGTGTGGCTTAGCTGTGAAAGTGAAGCACGCAGAGCTGCAAGGCAACCCTAATTGAAATCCCCTCCTATGTGAGACAGAGGAGATGGAGCTGTAAAAGGGCCTGTAATTACTGAGGCCACTAATGAGCGATAATTAGGTCATATGGCAATGTCTCTACCGGGGCTCTGCTGCGAGAGATGTGGTTAGGAATAAAAAGGTGGGAAAACTATGAACTCCTGTTGCTCATCACCATTATGTACCACCATTACAAATGAGCAGTTCATTAGTAGTAATAAGTTATGTTCTTTTTCATCAGAGAATGCTACTGAGAGCCATGCCACACACCTGGCATGAGATGTAAGTGAATAAAACAGCTTTTTGGGTCCCAGAAGACAAGAAATATCTGACACATGAGCAAATTTAAAATTTATATATCTGCTGGCTCTGTTTCAGGGTAATTGTGCTTCTTTCTCTTTGTTTTTTTTCTTGAGTAATTTGGCATTTTCCTGAAATTGCTTTCATCTGCATTTATACCTTGCAGACTTAATCTGAACTTTTTAAAAGTTGTATGTGGAAAAAGAAAGGTTTAAGTGTTACAAAGAAGTAATTAGGTACCAAAGTAGTAAGTAGTAGTAATAAATGGCAGTAGTTCCAAAACTGTGGGGCACTAAACTCGCAAAAGGGCAACACAAGTCCAGTATAGTAGTTCATACAGTATACAGTATAACGTTCATACATTCAAACTACTTTATTAGACAGCATTCTTGTGCCCAGTTTCAATGTCTTTGTATGATATGTTAGTAATGCTGTAATCTGTGACACTGTCAGATTTCACACAAAATGTTCCTAAAAATCAAATATGTAAAATGTATTAGTATCAAAATAAAAGTTTGCACTATGCAGAAAAAGTGTTCTGCATATATCTGGATCCAAGATTTATCAAAAAGAAGATTTTTCAACATTTTGAGATAGGACTGTTGAGCTACAGTGGAGGCATGCAGTCTTGGACTAGTCCTCTTTATTCTGTTTTAGACTGCCTTCCAGAGTTTGAAAGGAAATAGAACAAGCCTGTCAGTCTGTGACCAGTATTGACTGTTACCTCCACCAAGGTGGTTATGTTCATGGCTTGTGTTAAGAAGTCTATCATATCTGCCCATGCAGCCCCTTCATTGGGTGCCAAGCTGATCATCGTTTACTCACTGACCAATAGGAATGCATCCAGCAATCACCCTTGCCTTGGTAATTAAGGGTTTTCAGTCTGACTATACCGTAGATGCTGCTTGCCATTTAATGAACTACTCAGTGCATAGTTGCTTATTGAGCCCTTTTAGGCAGTCTTGGGTTCACATTGGCTGTTGTGCATTCATAGAACCAGTAAGGTTTACTTTTGATGGGCATTTTGCTTTATTCTTTATGTTCTTAGTTAATTAGGCTGCTACTAGTGCCCCATGCTTGCTCTGTATATCTAAGTTTATGAGGCAAATAGAAAAATGTAGAAAGAGATTTTTACATATTTTTTCTACCTATACCTATTTCAGGACCCCATGTCTATTGGCTAAGCAATGTCTGCTGAATGTGTGGCATTGATCAATAATAAAGTGCTCAGAACTACAGTGATATCATCTCCTGTCTCTAACCGGACAGTGTTACAGTAGGAAAGCATTCACACCACATTTCAGAGAGTGTGAGGAACAGTCTATCCTCCTTAACAGTTCAGTTTGCTTTTCTATTAAGTTGCAGACAGACTGGCACTAAAATTTCATCAGTGGTGCGACTTTGCCCTACACTGAAGGTGTTTAGCCTTGGCTGAGAAGTCTCAAACTGCTCTTGTTTCTTTCATCTACTTTGTATGTTTGTTTTTTACCAGTGTATTCCATTTTAGAAAATCATATAATTAATATATTTTATCTAAAATCTTAAAGGTAACCTATTATTCTCATTTCTACCTCCATAATTTTATTTCTTGACTCCAGTACAGTTGCTTTGCATGATTCACAGTTCAAAATAATTCTTAGTGATCTTATGTTGGTGCTTGGTGCAGCGCTCAGTTCGTCCACTGTCTGAAACAAGCCTCTTTCTTTATAGTTAACAGACAACTTAAAATTACAGAGAAATCATTTACAAGTGGAAACAAGTGCTAAAATGTGGTACACATAATCCTGGTTACTTTTTAGCCATTTGAAAATTCAAGGAGGTGGCCATTTTCGAGATGGCTGTCAAAAGCAAGAAAATAGTACAAGTAATATGGTAAATGGGCAGGGACTTATGAAAAGGGGGGCTAGAAACACAAGTCACAAAGTTCTTTTCAATCAGGTAGAGAGCAGTCATAAAGTATAACCAAGGAGTCAAGAAAAATAATTTATTTACAGTAAAACAAGTTTTTAAAAGATATAAGCTTTTCCTTAAAAATAAAACTTAAAAGTAAATCATAAAAACCAAGCCTGCACTAGACATAAAAAAGCATAAGAGTAGCAAATAAAAGTTTACAAAAAAGTACTCAAAGAGCAGGAGTAGACCTACTGTATTGTCTGCCAACCTTCTGCAACTCAGCTCTCTGCTGCCATGGATCTAATTTTAACATTTGTCGCCATCCATTTATGTCTGCAACTCCTGGTCAGCTGTCTTTTCACTGCAGCCATCCCTCTGTCGTCTCCTGAGTTGGATACTCAATTGTGTCCCTCCAGCTGTGCTCCTCTCCCTTTTTAAAAGTGTGCTCTGGGCAGATGGAGGTTGTTTATTAGTTGAGGGGAAAGGTGGAAGTAGCTACAAACACTTAAAACTATTTTTGAAAAATAAAAGCATACACACACGTGCACGCGCGCGCGCACACACACATGCACATAGATAGATAGATAGATAGATAGATAGGTAGATAGATAGATAGATAATCACTTAAAGTATGCATGAAAAGCCATAAAAACTCACACACTAGAAATTTCATAAATATAATAAAATTGCTTTCACCTTGTGACACCTACATAGCACTTTTCTACTCTGACCACTCAAAGCCTTATTCACACAACACTTTATTCTGTGCCTTTAAGTGCATTTGACCGATCACACAAGCATTCACAGTTTGATGGATGCATCAAGAGCAATCTGGGGTTCAGTGTCTCGCCCAAGGGCACTTCGATATGTGGACTGGAGGAGCAGGGATCAAGTCACCAACCTTCTGACTGGAAGGTAACCTGCTCTGTCTTGTGAGCCACAGCCGCCCATTTACTTTTTGTTTCAGTCATATCTCCTGGATGGAGACCTTACAGTCCTCAGTGGTCACACAAGTTTCACTTATGGCCCCCAAAATGGTTCTTGTTTACAGTGGCTCAGGATTTAGAGTGTGCTGTCTAGTATTCAGAGGGTCATTGGTTGTTTTGCCAGATAGTGTACCTGTATATTGAAGCATTTTTGGGCAAGATACTGAACTCCAAATACCTCCTGAATCCATCTGGGTTTGCATATGAGCTTTTGAAATATGGCTTTGCATGTTTGCAGTGTAAAAAGTGATTGGACTGCAAAAAAACAGCTATACCATATAAATTACAGTCCATTTACCAGGGACAAAAGTAGGAGAGAGTAGAACACAAACAACAGACAAAGGTCAGCAGACACCGGTGACAAAACTGCTGTGAAACTTATCTTGGGATTCAGTTTTGGTTGACTAACATTACTAAGTTGATAGTGTTGATGGATTAGTTAAAATAGCTGGGTGACACAGTTGTCCACTGGTTGCCTCTCAGGTTCTAGGTTTGAACCTGATCAAAAATATGCTTGTCAAATTAACTGGTGGTTCTAAAGTGGTTGTTGGTGTGATAGTAAACGATTATCTGTCTCTCTGTGGTAGCCTGTATCTCACCTCTCATAAACTGTTAAAAAAAATTAATGTCATGGTGTGTCAGCATGAGAGAGCTAAGGTAAGGGTAAAGGAGCCTTCATCAATACATGAAATTTATTGAAATAGGTAGGAATAAATCGGCACTGGATGAAAGCTAAATGTCTGAAGCTAGTGCCATCAAAGGGGTAAAAGGATAAACCCTCAGTCTGCATAGCACCATGCAGCTGCAATTGTCATCAGATCATTGGAGCAACATGTAACTTATGTGTCATTGCAGTTATCATGTTTTACTTGAAACAAAGACTTATAGTCAAAAGCATGCATATCATGTATGAAACCTCTGAAATGCATCCAGTGGCTGACATTCGGTAGTAAAACAGCTGTTTCCTAAATTAAAAAAACATTGCCATGTCACAGAAATTTTAAATTTTGAAAATTCAGGTAATTAAATGGGCGTTTTCAAATTAATGGCTTCAGAGTGACAAACGTGCAAATTTTGGCACTTGTATCTACTTTTGATTGTTTCAGTTTGCTGCACTATTAAGAGCACCCTTCTTTCCAGCCAGTCTTCCTCCGACCGACTGCCCCTTGCAAACAGAGGGTTTGAACAGGTAGGTGGGGCCTGAGTTTTATGTCATACAAATCCAGGAGCAGAAAAAACTGTTCAAAAACTGAGCGTTTAGAGCAGCTTCAAGTCTGAACTTCAGGCTCATAGGTAATTACTTGCGCGTAAGTTGACCTTAAATAAGTAACGCATACTAGATCCTAACTGAAAAGTTGCTAAACTTCCTTTAGCTGTTTGTTATTGTACAGTAGTTGCTTTTACTTTTCTTTTTAACGATCTCAATGACTAACAGTCAACCTGAAGACATTCATATACTTTCCCCACAATCCTACCGTAATTTCATGCTCCACTTTAACCACATATAGCCATCATTTGTAAAAAGCATTTTTAAATGAACTGGGGCTTGAGGGGAATTTGGAGGTGGCTAAAACTGTCTGCTTCATGTTTAACGCGCTGGTGGGACGGCATGACTAATAAGGAGATGCTGCTGTGATGCTCATGGTTACAGTGTGATTATGTAGAGCTGCTGTGCATGAATGAATGATTCCCACACAGTGTATGTGGAATCTAGATGAAAAAGACTTTTATATACCCAGTCCCTTTGCAGCAGAATATATTGATGTTGCGATTCATGTTTCTCTGACTGTTCAGGGAAACATTTGTACTTTGTTTAGTTTACCATCTCTTTTTCTGGCCTAACGTGAAAGTCAATATTTCTTGGATTTGTTTTGTGTGCAGTGTTCAGTTTGTGGAAAACATTGATTCGTTCTTTGGTGTTTTTCCTTTTGGCTTAGCTTTGTGTAGAAGGATAAAGGTCCTCTATAGCGTATCCAGTGCGTCACAGCTTATAGTAGTGAATGTCTGATAGAGTGTATAGAGGATTGAGTTTGCAGACACACTCTCATGCATGACTGCACCTGTTCCTTAGATTCAATCATAGTAAAGAATTTAACAAAAAAAGGCCAACAGTCTCCAGAGAGCAGACTCAGTCACGTGTTTTTTTTATTGAAGAAATGTTAAACTAAAGTGGAAGAGTCATGGGTCCAGCTTTGGAAAGCCCTAATGGGTTTCTTTAGAGCTCTTCAGGATAATGACCTCTTCAGCTCGCCAACCATTTAAGTGATCTCCAGTTAATTGGGCAGGAACCCCAATCATGTCGGCATATTCCCCCATCTGACCTTACTCTCTTTTAATCCATTAGCCTTATTTTTCTTCCACATTTTACAGGGAGCCTCAGAGAAAATCATCTGTGAGTTTAAAGTGAGCCTGCAGTGTTTACAGTTTAGAGCACTGTTAAAGTAAATTGTTACTGCTTTGGTCCACTAAGGCAGGGAACACGATCAAACACTCACATTGATTTAAAGTGCCCTTCATGTGTCACTGTATTACCAGAGCAGTGGATCAAAAAGGTTTGTGATGTCTAAGGACCAAGAATATATTTTTTTGTTTAACCAACAGGAGCTAGAAATGCAGGTTAACAGATACATTATATGGACCAAATATTGGGCCACCTACACTTTATAACAGCCTATTCTAAATCCAAAGGCATTAATATAGAGTTGGACCCCCTTTGCAGCTATGTCAGCTTCCACTTTTCTGGGATGGCTTTCTGCAAGATTTCATGGTGTGTCTGTGGAAATTCTTGCCCATTTATCAAGAAGAGCATTTGTGAGGTCAGACACTGATGTTGGACAACAGGGTCTGGCTTGCAATTTTCATTTAAGTTCATACCAAAGGTGTTTGATGGGACTATGTGGGAAAATCAAGCTCTTCCACATCAAACTCC
>VUQH01088276.1:17309-38315 GCA_015106775.1 Etroplus canarensis
ATAGAGAAGGTCTGAAGGAGCTGCACTGTGTCTGTGGATTTAGAAATGCATATGATCAGTTGCCAAGAGAAGAACTTTGGTATTGTATGAGGAAGACAGGAGTGGCAGACAAATACAATGGAGCAGGACATATTTGAGGTCAGCGAGACAGTGATGAGTGACAGGTAGGCATGCAATAGACAGGTTAACAAATGAGACCAGACAGGAGTGTCCAAGAACTATGTTTGCAGATGACACTGTGGTCTGTAGTGAGAGTAGGGGGCAGGTAGAAGGGAGCCTGGAGAGGTGGAGGTGTGCACTGGAGAGAAGAAGAATGAAAGTCAGTGGAAGTAAGACAGAATACAAGTGTGTGAATGAGAGAAAGCTAGGTGGAATGGTGAAGAAGGAAGTAGAAGAGGTACAGAAGATGTATGAGTTCAAATACCTGAGGTCAACTATTCAAAACAACATGACAATGCACAACAGAGGTGAAGAAGAGAGTGCAGGCAGGGTGGAGTGGGTGGAGACAAGAAGGATAGCAAAATGGGCCACATGGCCATGACAACACTGGAGATGCACAAAGAAATGCCAATTAAAAGTAATTTTATATAATCATTTATTTAAATTAAAGAAACAGAGGAAAGAAGCTCAGACTAGCCATGGTAGGTGTAGTCAGTACTATCAGCTGTGTAGGTAATTGCATGAGTGAGAAGATGCAGTGTTGCATAGTAGAACGTAGATGATCATCCCATCCCATCCAATAGGACTGGATATCCTTGAAAACAAAACACAATAAACTTGAAAAAGAGAAAGAAATCACAATTTGCAATAAACTAATGCCAGTGTAGATTTATTCAGAAACTGGAGTTCGAGAAACAGCATCCACAATCATATTATCACGACCCTGAATGTATCAGATGTCTGGATCAAAAGACTGAGGGAATAGTGATGTCCTAATCAGTCTGATTAGGACATCACAAAGGCCGCAAAAATATAGTAGGTTGTGGTCATACCAAATTACATTACTCTTGCATTGTACTTAAATACAACATTTTACCTCAGTCCTGCCACTGCTACTGTCCCTTGCCCTCTCTGTAACCTTGGTTCCTGTAGGATCATATTTAAGAGAGAGCAGGGCAGACCGAGAGACAGCAATACAACTGGATGTGCTAGTTATCTGGACAACCATCTACCAAACATTCCTATTGGCTGCACCTGCGAAAAAGGGTTACATACCAAGTCCTTACACTGAACACAGACTATAGTAACATGACCAATACCAAAGAGCACATTAGCCACAAACCCAAAGGATTATTCAACCCTAGCTACAACCAAACAACAAAACAACAAAAGCAGCAACAAGTAAAAGGGATTTGTTGCCGGAGCACAAATGGTCACCAACAGTATATCACAAAAGTTTGCTAACAATGATCAGCAGAGTAAGAACTCCTTCTTCGTGGACTGATTCAGTGACTCCAGTGCAGGAAGTTCCACTATTATCTTATGCACTACATTTATTATACACTCCCTGAGATGAAAGGGAAGCTTTACAAGATGTTAGTGGGATCTGCTTCAGTGGTTTGGAGACTGTGACACTGACAAAACAACAGGAGGAGGAGCTGGAAGTTGCAGATTTGAAGATGCTGAGATTTTCACAGGGAATGGCAAGGATGGACATGATTAGAAATAAGTACATAGGAGGGAAATTTAGATTGAGAAGTTTGGAGATAAAGTCAGAGAGGCAAGGATGAGATGGTTTGGACATGTGCAGAGGAGCGATAGTGGATGTATTGGACAAAGGTTGCTGAAAATGCAGCTGCCAGGCAGGAAGAAAAGAGGAAGACCGCAGTGAAGGTTCATGGATGTAGTGAAGGACAACATGCAGGGGGTGGGTGTGACAGAAGACAGAAGAGGGATAGGGTGAAATGGAGGCAGATGTCTTCATTTTTAACTGAGAATTTTGCTCTCATCTTAATTTGGCCATCATTACTATGATAATACTAAGAGTACCTTCAGCTGCTCCCTTGTATTCGCTCCAAGCGGTTGCCACAGTGAATTAATCCACAAGAATATGCAGTTAATATTTGAGATTTTGAACGGCATAAAATCTAACAATAATACGAGATAAGCATCAGGTGTGTCTAACTCATTTTAGTTTATAGGCAGCATACAACCCAAACTGGGGTCAAGTTGGCTTGACCCATAAAAAACCCTCAAAAATAACCATTACAAACAAAAATATTCACTTCCCCCCTTCATTTCACTATAAAAAAGTGTCATCTGAAAAGATTCACATTTAATGGATGATCCATTAATAAAACAGATGAAAACCAGCCTTAGATGCCTTAAGAAAAGTAAGTGGAATTTCATATGTGAGTGTTTTTCCACATTCAGTCAGTCTGCTGTTATTGCCAAGAAATGCTGCTGTCATAAATCAAAGAAATGCATCTGCATGGCTTCTTGGCTTAACCACTTTACTTCAGTTTGGTTTTTATCTGAAAGCAGACTGTAAAGCTGATGAGGATCCAGTTGCCTCCCTCATGATGTGATCCATTTTTTGCAATGCCATCTACTGGGCCTGATTGGAACCTCTGGCAGGCCTTCTGTGGCCTGGAGGTCTTATGTTCAACACCTTTGGTTTAGATGACCAATCAGGTTTTATATTCCAGATCAGTCAGAGCTATTTAGCAGAGAAGACAACAATGAACAGTAAAATTATTACTAAAATGGCAACATTTTTTCTGTACACTTACCTTCAGTTTCCCTGATCTAAATGTACAGCAAAATGCTAAACTATGTGGAAACAATATCTTTAATATTTGAAACAGCTTTATCAGCCATAATTTTTTATTTTTTTCTGATTCTAAACGCATTTTCAAAATAATCAACAATGTTTCCCAGATGCTCCTCCTGAACCCCTCCTGTCTTTGACGGAGGTGCCTTTGTTACCAACTCATTGCTCAATGCTCAAAATGGAAGTTATACTTATGGACATTTTTATTCTACATGTAAATGGCGTGATTTTCCAGCATGTCACCCAGGACTTTTTCTATATTGCATCACATAACTGATAAGACTAATGCTATGATCCTACATCCATGTAACAACCGTCGCTTTCACATTATGCCAAAAGACTCTGACTCACTGAGCTTGATAATGAAATCCTTTACAATTTAAATTCATGGACTGTAAAGTAAGCCACTATCAGCCATAAATCCATGCAGACGCATCCCTCTGATGTAACATCTATATCACCAAAGGTAGAGAAATGTATATGATATATGTTGATGATCACTACAGGTTTCATCATCACAGCTGATGATTTCTGTTTTCACTGGTTTTGTTTCTCATATACATCTATTTTGCACTGGATCTGACTTAGAGAGAGAAATAGACACAGATTGCACTAAATATGTCCTAATTTGAACTTTACCCCCCAATGTGCGACACAAATCAGTATTCTCTCAGCAGTATGAATGGCTGATTCCTTTATTCATCAGTGCAAGTTAATTTATACAGGGCCTTATCATACACAGAAGTTATTAAAGTGCTTTGCAGGCAAAAGATAAGAAAAATAAAAAGATGTAAAATGAAGAATGAAAGAAGCTACTGCATAGATCTGTGAATTGCAGTAATTTGTGTCAGTATCTGGTAGAGAGAGTTGCAAATGTCTTATGGTCAATTGGGGAGGCCATTAAGGAGTGCATTACAAAAATTGTTCATAATTATAAGATGCCACAATGATTTTTCTTACAGAGCTGATATAGCCAATAACAATTTACATTCTCATGAATGATCACGCCAAGATTGCTGGTTTTTGGTGTTCAAAACTTATAGTTAGCACTCCGATTTTCAGCCTTTCATATTTATTGCCAAAAAATTATTATTTCATCATTTTCTCTTTTTAGTTAAAGGAAAGTTTGTTGAATGCAGTTTATTTTCTCAAGGCACAGATATAGCAAATTTATAGTGGTGCAGTCACTGGTGGGAGCACGAGACAAATCTGTGTGCCATCTGTAGAGCTATATATAAAAGAAAAGGTAATCTCATCCACTTTCCTCCAAAGATTCTGTGCTAGATTTGTGACATGCACAGAGACTCGTAACACTGAGTGATCACCAGCTTTATTTTTTTCAAAGTAAAACCGTCTGTCTACAAATGGCTTTAAAGCTGCATTAATTACAGAATGTATGTTTGTTAAAATCAAATATAAAAGTAGGGAAATGTCTTCTAGTTTAGTTATGAGTGACTTCATCTGTTCTATCCACATGTGCAACACAGCCCGCTATGGATTGTTAAGCCAAAATTTCACAGGATCCTTTTTGAGTAAAATCATGATCGACACTGTAAATCACCAATCTACCCATGAATCACTTGAACTCACGGTCAGATCATTGATTGTGCCTCTGATTGCCTAGTCACGAAATCTGTCCTTTCAACTCAAGGCCAAAGACCAGATTTAAAATCTGTGTGGTTTTACTTTGATTTTATTTTTAAAGTTCTGAATGGAAATGCTGATTTTTATCTCTTCAGCTCAGGTTGCTGGCTGTTTGTACACTTCCTGTTAATCTTGGAATGCATAGCTGGCATCTGTTATCATCAGTTATTGTAAGTTCATGTCCATCTCACTCTTGTTAACAGGTTAGCTCTTGAACACCCAAATTTGGATCAAACTTTGCTTTTACTGAAAGAAGAACCGATTCGTTTTTGGTGATCAAAGTTGAGCATTTTTGGTCATAACGCCAGAATTCATAAAATGTTTATTACAAAACATCACACAAATTTAATGAGTTAAAATAACAAGGTGACAATGTTTTAGAATCAAAAAGTTTGAATCTCAACTTAACATGAAGCCAAAGTGCAAGACCAATCGTTCAACTGTCTTTACATCAATTTTTACATGCTGTCAAATTTAATTCTGTTGTCATCACTCTGGCCCAGTCATTTTCATGCCCACCTTCTGCAAGCCAACCAGTGTTTGTTCTTCATGTTTGAAATCTCAGTGCTCTTCTGTCATTCTCTATTTCAAACCCTCATTTGAGTGACCCACCTTATCCCCGTCTCCACCTCATCCTGGGCAGTCAGGGATAGTCATCCACGTCTCCACCTGCTTCATCTTTACCACCACCACCAGCATCTAGACTCCGGGGTAGGGGGAGTCCTGTCCTACTACCTACCATTTGTTGGACTCCTCTCTGCTTCATTGAAGCAATCACTGAATAATTTACTGCTCAAACTCTGTACTTCAATAAATCATGTTCTGTTCTTTCACAAGACCTCTCTTTATTGAAATGAAATCACAGTGTTCTCCAAAAACATTTTTCTGACCATTATTCAGTGACACTCTGGAACAGAAGGATACCGAATTTCAGATTTTGTTGGAAACTGAATCAATAAGCACTAAAGTTCACCTGCTTAATTTACTCAAAGTCTCCACTGCGCATGTTGTATGAGTCTAGACAAAGATGCCACATGACTGGCTGACTGAGACATACGACCTCATAGTGGAAGTTTTAGTTTTGAAAGTTAGAACTTCACTAGCACTGAAACAGCTCAGGCTGCATTTAACTGCCTCTCTGGTGACTAACTCCACCATCCTGAACTGCAGATGTCCAGAGACTGTAAAAGTACACACATTTCTTACTCAAGTGGAAGTACATATACTTTTGCTAAAAACAAGAGACTCTGGTAGAAGTTAGTTATTAAGTGATTAAGATTCTTTACTCAAGTAAATGTTGAAAGAATAAAATAAATAAAGGCTCTGAAATGTATTCAAAGTAAAAAAAGTAAAAAGTTGTTCTTTGAAGGACAATTCTAGCAGTTATTTCTGTAGAAACCTAACCGAGCTTCATATTGTGATGTCATATTATTATTATAAATTAAAAACAACAATAATATAGATGAACAAGAGCTATATTTTTACTTCTATTATCTATTCTTATGAAGGTACTCAGCTTGAAAAACTGCTATGTTGAACAAAAAGCAGATAAAAATCTTTTTGCTGCTGCTTACTTTGTGGATGGATGACTTTGCATCCGTACTTAAACAGAAAAATGAGTTCAGCTCATAAATTATATGTATTTTGTGTCTTTCATCTCTACATCTTTTACATCAGTCACTCATGCTATGCACTGATATGTGATTATAGATACACCAGTAGGATTGTCTTTTATGCGTTCTTGTTCCCTCCATTAAGGTTTAACTGCGTTTGATGTCAGGGAGACGCGCAGTGGTGCGAAAAAAAGCAGTACCTTCACTGAAATGCGTTAAACCTAAAGTAGTGAGCCTGTTTTGCAAATGTAAAGGGTAGAAAGTTGAGATATTTTTTGTTAAAATGTAGAGAGTAAAAGTAAAACGTTGTCAAATATTCAAGTACAGATACCTGAAAACTCTACTTAAATACCATGATGAAGCATTTGTACTTTGTTACTTACCACCTCTGTAGCTGTCCGTAGTAGTCCATTTTCTGCTCTCCTTGAGGTCTTTTTCTAGCTAGAGGGCCACTCCAACCAGAACTTGCAGCAGGTGGGTAACTTCTTCATGTGTGGCTATGCCAAGATCACTGAAGCCGCAGTGGACTACCATCACCAGGTGCAGCCTAATACCATGGATTTGGAGTCTGTTTACAGAATGAGGGACTTACTGGAGAGGCAGTACAAAAGTGTGCAGGACTGCCACAGCAGGGACCAGGTGAGATCTGCAGGTAGAAAAACACAAGAGAAAATTAACCAGGGCTGGCTGGTTGGCAGATCATTATTTGACCTTGTTACTAATGTTTAAATTGATCTCCAAAATTGGTTCATTCTGTGACTTTCTTTGGGCTTAGCCTGGCTAGGATATAACCACTGATTCAAGACTTCATGCTAAGCTAGAAAGATGTATTCTGGCTTCAGTTTTGAAGGAAAAACAGCACAAGGTTCAAAGCTTAACAAAAAACAGGCATGATCAATGGTGCTGTGGCAATTTTCTTCTTCTTCTTTCAGCTGCTCCCATTAGGGGTCACCACAGAGGATCATCTGCCTCCATCTCACCCTATCCCTTGTATCCTCTTCCCCCACACCAACCCCCTGCATGTCCTCATTCACTACATCTATGAACCTTCTCTGTGATCTTTCCCTTTTTCTCCTGCCTGGCAGCTCCATCTTCAACATCCTTTGTAAAGGATATCCAGTATTGTTTCTCTAAACATGTTAAAACCATCTCAGCCTTGCCTCTCTGACTTTGTCTCCAAACTTCTCATCCTGAGCTGTCCTTCTGATGTACTCATTTCTAATCCTGTCTATCTTGGTCACTCCCAGGGAAAATCTCAACATCTTCAATTTTGCCACCTCTAGCTTTGCCTCTTGTCTTTTCATCAGTGCCATCACCTCCAAACCATACATCATAGCAAGTCTCACTACTGTCTTGTAAACCTTCCCTTTTACTCTTGCTGCTATCCTTCTGTCACAAAGCACCCCTGACACTTGTCTCCATCCACTCCACACTGCCTGCACCCTGTTCTTCACCCCTCTGTTGCTTTGGATGGTTGATTGCAGGTATTTAAACTCATCCACCTCCACTACCTCTACTCGTTGCATCTTCACCATTCCAACTACCTCCCTCTCATTTATGCACATGTACTCTGGCAATTGAAAAATACAATAATCACTTGTCTCCTGTCCCATAATATATGTATTGACAGCAACTTCAATTAGCCACCTTTCACATGTCAGACTTTTCAGCAAGTCTTTTCATGCCAAATAAATGCCAAGCTTACTGGCATTAGGAGAAATGTTTCTCATCAGTCACAAATGAATAAGAACTGTAACCAAAATGTGTTTTAAAACAATAAAAAAGTAAAACTGACAGGTTTACTTCAGAGCAAGTGGCTATAAAAGCAGATGTCCTTGAGTTTATTTTTGCAAGGTTTTGTTTTTTATGTTTCTTCGCTGTCAGTTCATGTGTTAGCAGTGGGTTCCATCCAAGAAGAAAGATAAGTAGAAATCGCACATATCAGGTCCTGAAGCAGCAGCAATTCAGAAAAAAGCTTTAAGGCCTGCGGCGTGAACCCACCCACTGAGATCAAACCTCTATGTTATTTACCTGAAACAAAATGTAACGAGGGCAGAAGACGAAGCTTCTGTCACAATGTTTTCTACTCCTATCAGACAGCTTGTCGTCACAGGAGGGCCTCCCAGCACTCGTTCAGATTTGTCTGTTGTTGCTTTTTAATTCCAGGAGCAAGGTGACGCCCAATGGGTACTGTGAAAATGGCAAGCTGTGATGTGACAGTTTACCCAAATCTGTTCACTGTGTGACAGTGGGGGGAAAGGTGTTGGATTTTCATCACTGATAGGCTGTTGTCGAAGAAAGTGGAGGATTTTGGGGGGGCAGGCTGCAGCTGTAAAAGGAAATTAGTTTTTCTCTATTTTAGTTGGTGGATTTCAAACTCTCAGGGGGTGAATTTTAAAGTCATGCCTGTGGGTGTGTCTGTCTAAAGCCTGTAGGTCTAACATTAATAAACACCACATTCCCAACATGAATCCAGCAGGATTCTTAGAGAACAGAGAGAAATATGAGATTACATGTCATCTGACATTACATTAAATCCCTGGTCTGTTCCCATGGCAGCTGTCAATAACACTGCCTGGCGCATGTGGACAGAATACATTTCTACAAAGATGCACTTAAAGTGGAAAATGAAATGCTGTATGGACCTTGTACTGGTGTCACCTTCCCTTGTCGCACTAGCCTGATTCCAGTTCTATTTTGCAAGCCATTTTCAAAGTACCCTTTTCTAAAATGCAAAATTGTACACCAAAAACATTACTAGAAACACTTTGTGTTCACAAACTAAAGTTTATGTGAAAAGAAAAGGTCCATTTTGCAGAACACAATTCCATCTCTATTCAATGCATACTGACAGCTTCTATGCCAACACAACAAAACTATTTTTAAAAAGCATAAAGATGGAAAGTGGTATGTCTGTCTATGCCATCACTCTGTTATAAACATTTCAGAGCCTATTCCTTTTTTTAAAAACACAAATTAATGTCTGATGTTGGATGTAGATGTTTCCCTAGGAAGAAATGAATCAGAAATTGAGAATGGAGTTCAAGCTACCTGAAGAACAGCAGTTATAGATTTTTTTGTTCTGTTTTGAAGATAAAGTTTGATCTGTCTAAGACTTTTGTTTTCCCTCTCTTGCATTTTTAGGTTTATTATGAAACAAACCCTAGGGGGAGGGGGGAAAAGCCAGTTTATTCCTAGTGCCTAACCCTAGATAAATAGGAAGGCTTGTGTAATGAAGGGCATTCAGTGTAAAATCTTTGCCAAAATGTTTCTAGATGGTTTGGACATGTGAGGAGGAGAAATAGTGGATATACTGGACAAAGGATGTTGAAAACAGAACTGCCAGACAGGAGGAAAAGGGACAGACCACAGAGAAGGTTCATAGATGTAGTGAAGGAGGACATGTATAGAGTTGGTGTGACAGAAGAGGTTGCAAGGAATAGGGACAGGTGATCTGCTGAAGTGACCCCCTAATGGGACCAGCTGAAAGAAGAAGTAGTAGTGATAGGTTTATCATGGATAGATGTTAGCCTGTGATATGATTTTTAAAGTTGAAAGTCACTTTTTTCATTAATTGTTGCTACCGTTTAAGCATCATCACTAGTAGGTGAAACTTTAAACATGCTTTAATTAAGACTGTGTAATTTTGCAGATCCCCTCAGCTATAGATGGCACATTTTTATGCCATGCTTTTGGCATCAAGCATCCATCCTTTCTTTTTCTTAACTGCTAATCCTTTTCAGGGTCACAGGGACATTAAGGTATATAAAGGAAAACCCTGGCTTATTTTGATCGACTCACCAGTATGACTAAAAGTTCCATTCCATACTTTTGGTTTATTATTCCCTGGTTGGTTACCAGTCCTACCATTTCCCAAAGTAATAATATCAAATTGATAGTTCTAGACCATATTATCAGTGTTATCTGAAATACAGTGGAACTTTAAAGGGAACAGCAGTGAATTCTCACATTTGTGATGCTAAGTTGGCATTTTTGCTTGATAAATGACTTTAAGTCATTAGCAAATTATCAAACTTCCCAGTGATTTATTTTTTGCCCAAGGACTTATTGCTAATCAATACTCAGTTATTTGCAGGAAAGCCCTCACGAATGAATGCATCAGAGCCCATCATGACCAAACTGTGTGCTAGACTTAGAGCACCCATTACACATCAGGCTTTTCCTGTAACCTACAGCTTACCACAGTGAATCCATCTGAAATGAAATGTCCTCCTGTCTGAAGACATGAAACATGGGCACATTTAGTTCTCGCACAGAAGGCTTTTGATCCTGATCCATTCGTTTACTGTGGCTTCCAGGCATCGGCTGCTATTTATTGTATATGTCGTATGTCTCAGGTGTATTTTGATCTCTCTCTGTGAACCGTATCTTGACTGTTCTTTTCTTTGACTGTTGTACAAATTGGGCAGTTTTGGTCATATAGCCATTTCTGTGTATGGGTACAAGAAGGTGTTCTCACTGGCTCTGCTTGTTATTTTCAAACACTATATTTCCTTGTTTATATAGCATCATGCCTGTCGTTTTCCCCGCTGTTTGTTTACATTCTCTGCATGGATGTGATAAATTTATATATGAGTCATAGCTTACATTTCATTAATAGTCTTTATGTTTTGGACCTACAGGGATGGCTAGAGTTTTAAAGCTGTGATCAAAAGTTCACATACGTCATCATCACAAATGTCAAGGCAATACTGGGCTTTTAGTAGTTTCTGTTATTCTGTTATTTTTCTGGAAAGGAATCATACGCTAACTGGCTACTTCATTAGATATACCTTGTTAGTGCTTGGTTGGACCCACTTTTGCAGTCAGAACTACTTTAATTCTTCATGGCACGGATTCAGCAAGGACCTGGGAACATTCCTCAAAGATTTAGGTCTATATCAACATGATAACATCACCCAGTTTCTGAGGATTCATCTGCTGCACATGATGCCATGATGCCAATCTCTTGTTCCACAACATCCCAATGGTGCTCTATTGGATTGAGAGCTGGTGACTTTCAGTACAGTGAACTCACTGTCATGTTCAAGAAACCAGTTTGGGATCACCTAATTTTTGTGACATGTGTGTTATCCTGCTGAAAGCAGCCATCAGAAGACAGGTAGACTGTGGTCATAAAGGGATGGACATGGTCAGTAGCAATGCTCAGGTAGGCTTTAGTGTTTAAACAATCCTCAGTTGGTACTAAGGGGACAAAGTGTACTAAGAAAATGTTTCCTACACCATTACACCACCAGCAGTTTGAACTACTGATACGAGGAAAGCTGTATCCATGATTTCATTTTGTTTAAACCAAATTCTGACCCTAGCATCTGAATGTTGCAGCACAAGTTGAGGCTCATCAGACTAGGTAACATTGTCCCAATCATCTGTTGTCCAACTTTGGTGGGCCTGTGTGACAAGAGTGGCACCAGGCATGGTCTTCTGCTACTGTAGCCCATCTGCTTCCAGGTTTGACATGTTCTGCATTCAGAGATGCTCTTCTTCATACCTTGGTTGTCACTTAAATCCCCTTTCTTCCCCGTTCTGATGCTTGGGTTCAATGTCAGCGGGTTGTCTTAACCATGTCTACATACCAAAATGCATTGAGGTGTTACCATATGATTGACTGATTACATCTTAGCATTAAAGAGCAGTTGTGCAGGTATACCTAATCAGGTGGAGTATAAAAATAGTGCACACAGTTTCATTTAGTTGGTGTTCTCAGAAACAATTTGAAAATTCGGAAGCAAAAATATACAACAACATATTTGTTTTAAATTCCTTTAGCTTATATATACCATTGCCACACAACAATCTTCAGGTATAATTCTGGTCAACTAGTTGACCATTCTTCTTGGCAACATTGGTAGAATAGAATTAAGATCTTTCTATTTCGGGCATAGATCAGACTTTTAAGCATAGTCCTCCTATTCTAGACAGAGTTGAGGTCAGAGCTTTGGAAAGGCTTTTTCAAGTAAACATAGTGTTGTTGTGGTTTATCCATTTCACATCCATCTATCTTTCGTAGTTTTCCAATTTTTTGTCTCATCTAGCAAAAAAATTTCCTCCAGAAGGCTAATTCTTTGACCGTGTGGTCAGCTACAGACTTTAGATGAGCTGGTAAGTGTTGCTTTTGGAGCAGGGGCTTCTTTCCTGGGTACAAGGCTCTCAGGTGAAACTAACTAACTAAACTAAAACTTGTTTGAAGATAGACAACACTGAGTCCATGCATGACAGGTATGAGACCTGATGCTTTCTGTATTTCTGATAATCTAAACCAACTTCCTCTCATTTGAGGGCAACAGTTTCGATCTCTTTCAAAACCTTGGCAAAGTGGCTACACTTCCCAGTAACTTGAACTGATCTTAGAATACCTGACTTGTATAAATGTATAATCTGGTTCCTCTGATCTGGGCTGAGCTTCTTGGACTTTCCTATTATTTGATCTGATGGTCAGTCCAGTGAGTGCAGTGAAATAAACCCTTTTTATGGAGAAGCTACTAGCTGTAGTCAGTCATGATCACAAACAAAATAGTGAAGAGGTCTTGACCTCAACAAGTTAAAAGACATTTTAGAACTTTGAGAAACACTGAATTAATAATGGAAGTGGGTGTATGTATATTTTTGACCCTGAATGCATAATGTTGACCCTGTCTTTAAACTACTTAAAACTTTTCTCGAGTCTTTTTTAAACTCATTACAAAGTTCATCTGATGTGCCTCTACTGCCACGAATACCGGTCAGTTAAACTACTTTTAAATATTATTTTTATGTAACTAATGGGTTTGAGAGGTTGCGCAGCCAGCTACCACTACCCAGGACTGCAGCCTGACTTTCTCCATGCTTAGATGTCGGAATCCAGAATGGTGGAAAGGAGAACAGATGACATCTTGTAAAACCAGTGCAGTCTGGCAGTATTTCGATGTAGAAAATTGAAATATGGTTGTATGTACTCTGTGTCAGAATAAACTGCCAAGTAACCACTTGACTGGAGCGATGCATAACCACATTGATTACAGACATGGGGACTTTAAACTGACTGCTGGTGCTGGCACTGCTAAATGGAGCAACACTCAATAAAGCAATCTGACATTGTGTGAGCGCATTGTTTTAAACACAACAAAGTGCCATAAATTTGAGTTGTATTTAAAAACGGTTTGAAGAATAATATTATTGTAGTTGTTTACACATTCGCCCCGCAATCGAAAGGTTTGTGGTTCGATTCCAGGTGGGGACACAAGCCCCTCTCACCATGGAGGGTTGTGTCAGGAAGGGCATCTGGTGTAGAAACACTGCCAAATTACTGTACCGGTGTGGATTAATCTGCTGTGACGACCCCTTGGGGAGAATACAAGGGAGCAGCCGAAGGCGCACATGAAGAATAATATTAATGGCACTTAGATACACACAGAAACATCATTTTTTGATTTTTTTCTTCCTTTTTGACTGTTAGCCTGAGATTTTTTTTTTTAACCATTTAATAAACTAGAAAACTAGATGCCTCAAACATCCCTATCTTAGGGTTTGTTTCTTTTCTTTTTAGTTGAATTGGCATTTAAAGTAAACTTCATATCTAATTGTCAGGCTGTCTACAGGTATTAACGAGTTAAACTAAAGACTTTTAAGGCCTTTTCAGTACCAGAAATTAAACTGAAGGCTGGACGAAGGCCTCTATTTAAGTAAATACTAGGATGTCAGTTCAAACTGAACAGTATGCTAAAATGTAGGAATTTGTTTACATTTAAGAACATTGTGTAAATGTGTTTATTAATGTGAACAGATAATTAAATGCCACTTATGTCCTGTACAATCTCAAGTTTTTCCCAAGTCTGAAGTGGTTGGCTTTAGAAGCAGGTACCAATTTAGTCACCAAGAGTAATGATTTTTCTCAAGCCATTTGTAAAACCTTGTTTTCCATTTTCTCAGACAAACAAGCAGGCTGTTTGCAAGGCCTTCTTCCTTTTCATGAAATATAAAAACAGCCTGAAAGACTTATTCAAACTACAAGGATTAAAGAAACACTTAAATCACACATTGGATCTTGAGGAATGAAATAGTGAAATTGAAAACTTTGCTGACATACATTGTGTAATTTGCATCCAATATAGCTGGGCTTTTATAAAAAATGACAGATATTCAAAATGATGGAGGCACCTGAGACCACAGTCTGCCTTTAAAAATTGAATCCATTCTTAATTAATAAAGAGCTCACTGATTTGAGTATGATACTGTGATAGGATATCACTGTTGCAACAAATAAATTCAGGAAATTTTTTCCCTCCTAAATATTCCCCCATCGACTGGTATTACTGCAAAGTGGAAGCCTTTAGGAACCACGGCAACTCAGCCACAAAGTATCAGACAACATAAAGTCACAGAGTGGGGGCCATGATATCTAATTTGGTTGAGCAGGCAACCCAGGTAATGGAGACCAGAGTCCTCCTGTAGGGGCCCAGCTTTGAATCTGTCCCGGGCACCCTCATTCTTTCCCAGTTTCCTGGCAACCTACACTCTGCTATCTAATAAAGGCAAAATGCCAAATAATAATAATAATAAAAAAGATACACAGTGGGGTTGTCGAGTGCTGAGGCACACAGTGAGTAAAAGTCACCGACACTCTGTTGATTCAGTAACTCCAGAGTTCCAAACCTCCTCCAGCACTGACATCAGCAAACAAGCTTCATGGTGTGTTTCCATGTCCAAGCAGTTACATGCAAGCCTTATATTGGCAAACCACAATGGCAAGTTTCAGATGGAGTGGTAGAGAGCACGCTGCCACTGGCCTCAGGAGCAGGGGAAATGTGTTCTATGGAGTGATGAATTACACTTCTCTTTTTGCTAGACTGATGGATGAGTCTGGGTTTGATGAATGAATAGAGTTATTTCTCTTCAGGCTGGCCATGGCCCCTTAGCTCCAGTAAAGGGAGACCTTTAATGCTTCACCATACCAAGACATTTTAGACAATTCTAACTTCCAAATTTATGGGAACAGTTTGGGTAAGGCTCTTTTCTCTTCTATCATGACTGTACCCAGTGCACAAAGCAAGGTCTATGAAGGTATGGTTGGATGAGCTTGGTGTGGAAGAACTTGACGGGCCCACATAGAGCCCTGACCTCAACCCAATAAAACACTTTTGGGTGAACTAGAATGGAGATTGTGAGCCAGGCTCTCTGACCTCTCAAATGCTTTTAAAGATGACACACTTCCACAGACACGCTCCAAAATTTTTTAGAAATCCTTCCCAGAAGAGAGGAAGGTGTTATAGTTGCAAAGGGGGCCAACTCCATATTAAAGCCTATAGATTCAGAATGGGATGGCATTAAAGCTCCTCTAGGTGTAATGTATACGTGGCCCAATACTTTTTTTGTGTGTGGTGTAATTTAGTCTAACTGTTACTAATGAAAATAATATGTAATCAAATTATTTTTAATAATGTCTATGAGGCCACTAAATCCAAAAATACAATTTATAATGGTATAAATATTGTAATCAAGGCTTATTAATCCAAAGTTAACAGCAGAAATTTTGAAATCACAGTAATCACTGTAATCATTTATTGACTATATAACAATCTGAGCAGAAGCAGTGGAGCATCCTTTTAAACAAATTCCTCCTGCTGTAGCATTTTGACATTAAAGTGCTCTCACAAGTCCCAGTTGAATCCTAGTGGTTTTAGAACATACTGTAAAATTAATGCAAACCCCTTTTAACCCCTAACCCAGTTTACTGGCAGCAATAGCCACACCCTTTCTTCTTCTTCTTCTTCTTCTTCTTCTTCTTCTTTTTTTTAAATTTATACTTTGTTAATGCTGATGCAGCTCATGCCAAAGTTAAATTGGAGAGCATTTATTTACAATGAGTTGATTGCTATTTTATATATACTGAAGAGCCATGGCTGAATTAACAACTGCTCTACATGTAATTTTTCTGTTTTAGGAAGCACAACCTGAGGCTTAAGCACTGAGAAACAGAGTCCTGTTATGACAGTAATGAATCAGACTGTATTATGTGATACATTCCCGACAACAAATGACCAGAACATTACTGGCTGAGCATCTCAAAGCTTATATTGTATATTAATAACAATGAGAACAATGTTTCTATAATGACACTGAAAAAAATTTCAATTATATCTTCTTTGGCACATACTACTTACACACATACATATGTAAGTAAAAGTTGGAAAGCATGTGGTGTACATATGTACATACAGTAGTGGCAAGGTTGAAAGTCAATACTAAACAGCCATAAGCTTCTCCTCTGGGCTCAGGGATGCTAATGAAAACCACTGTCAGTGAATACAGTTTCTTGTAGATTCCACAAACACAAGTCAAGACTCAAGTTCAAATTCTTTAATGCAAGCCAACAAGCAAATGAACAAACCTTCCATCTTACACCTGAGTATTGTTGGCCTCCACAGTCACCTGATCTCAAGCCAACAGAGCACCTTTAGGATGTGGTGGAATGGGAGAGTTGCATCATGGATGTGCAGCCGTCAAATCTGTAGCCGACAAATCTGCGACTGCATGATGCTATGATGCCAGTATGGAACAAAATCTTGGAGGAATGTTTCCAGCACCTTGTTGAATCTATGTCACAAAGAGTTAAGGCAGTTCTGATGGTAAAAGGAAGTCCAACCCAGTACTAGCAAAGTGTAGCTAATGAACAGGCTAGTGAATGTATTTGAAGAGTTCAGTAGACGCCCTAAAGGAATGTTTTCTCTCCGTAGTAGATATCTTTCAGTTTCCTTAGGTGCGCTGAAGCTCTGCTGCTTTCTTGGCTTAATGCCACAAGCTGTCATTTTATCTGCTCCAGAAAGACTTTTTCTGCATTTGTAATTCTGTTCATTGCACATAGAGGGATTATTAGGCAATGAGCCAATGAGCATAGTCATTTACAAAGCCTTACACTACTCCTACATGCATAGAAGGAAGACCTGTAGACGGCACAGACTATAGATGACAACGTTTCTCAGTTGTTTTGTGTGTTATATTTTGTTGTTATTTTACAGTTCTTTACCACTTTTGGCAATTTTTTGTCTCGATTTTGTCATTGTGTATCTCTTTCTCATTCACTGACTAATAACAATTGTTTCTTGCCACTTCAAACAAAAGACTTCAGTGGCTACCACACTGCAAGCAATCCATTCTGACTATGAAAATGTGTCTTAAGAATTTACAACATGAAATGGCTTTTAGGTTCAACAATTTGGCCTTTGAGAATTCAAGTACAAACTATATTACATGCAGCTCAGAAAGTTAATGCTTAAGTCATTAGCTCCCAACGTTCTCAATTATGCACAGTTATTATTATTAAAAGAATCTTTCAAACATCGTTTTTGACTTGTAATGTAAGTACCCCTAATGCGTAGCTGCACTTGACAAAATGTGCTGTTAAAGATAGCATCTAATTTTCTTTTAAACCAATATAGCCCTCATTCTCTAGCTGGCCTAATTTGAGACCAGAAATACTAGTTTCATTAAGTTCATCAGATGAGTTCAAAATAGCAGATTGTGTCCTGAAAACTGGTGCTTTTAGAGTTTGTGTATCTGTGCTCTGGAGGTCTAATTAACTTTTTGGATAGCAGAAAAAGCTCATTAGTATCATGAGTGGATTATGGTGGAGAATCATGTCAAATCTTTTAATTGTTCTTAGAGAATTAAATTGCAAAAAATCTACATTAAGGCCAGAAATGTATAAAATGTATTCTGCAAATATGAATTTCTGCTTCTGTATGTACAATCTGTGTGCTTCTGCTAGACAGTTCTGGGCAGCAGTGATTAGGGTTAGACCCTTGTGGACATGGACAGATGGTAGAAGTTTTGTCCGAATATCCATGTAGCATCTCAAAATAACCCAGATATGTAAAGTATAATTTGGGCTTTACATACAGCCTGGAAAGAGCTCTCAAAGGAACAACTGCTCCTTTACATAATCGGAAGCCAGCTATGATCATTTTGGCATCTGATCAGGACCCTTGGGCTTCTGCCTTCACTCCAGTGTTGATTCCTCTTCTCCTGGGTCTCTAAAAAATGCTGGAAGTATTATATACATCTGGTCAGGAAAACACAAGAGGAGCTAAAAAGCCTGGCTGTGTGTATGCTACAATACTTAGCCTGCTGTCACCACAAATTGAATAAGCAGCAGAAATTGAATGGATGGGATGGATACTGTTATAAACCTTTCTTTACCCTCTGTAAATGGCACACAGTTAAAATTTCAGTTACCTCAGGGCCCTTCCTCTACTCTAATGTTATATTTCTCTGATCACTAGTGCAAAAGCTGAGGTAATAAAAAAAAGTTTACACAGTATGTAATGTGGCAAAAGTACAAAGAAAATATTTTCAATAGTTTTATTGACCAATTTAATTGTATTTTGTAAATGTACATACATTCTGAATTGAATGGCTACAACATATTCAGCAGCAGTTTGGAATAAAAAGCATTTTTACCAATGTGTTACATCACATTTCCTTTTGGTATTATCTAAATCATTTTGAACTTAGGATGCTAATTGCTGTAGTTTTACAGTTGGAAATCTCGTCTATTCTTGCTTGGTATAACACTTCTGCTGTTCAACAGTAAATGGTCTCGGTTTTCTGATTCTCCTCTTCATGGTGTGCCATACATTTTCTATAGGAGCTAGATCAGGACTGGCAGCAGGACAGTCAAGCACCTACATTCTGTCACTATGAAGCCACACGGCTGTAGCCTGTGCAGAATGTGGTCCAGCATTGTTCTGCTGAAATAAGTATGGATGTCTTGGTAAGCGCAATTGTCTAGATGGCAGCATATGTCTCTCTCAACTTTTATGATACTCCTCAGAGTCAATTGTGCCTTCACATGCATGCTGCTCACCCATGTTCCATTTCATCTTTGGCACAGAGAACTTGGTTCTAGCTGAAATATATGCTCATCTGACCACAGCACATGGTTCCACAGTCTTTCAATCCATCTGAGATGAGCTCTGGCCCAGAGAACTCAGTGGTGTTTCTACATCGTTGATGTATGGCTTCCTCCTTGCATAATACACTTTCAAGTTGCATTTCTGGATGCAGCGATGTAAGTGACAGTGGTTCTCTGAAGTACTCCTGAGCCCAGGTGGCTATATTTGTCACAGAAGCATTTTTGTAGGCAGTGTCACCTGAGAGCTCTTTGATCAAACACATTCACCAGTGGGTTCTAACCTTGCCCTGTACACACTGAGATGTCTCATAATTCTCTTGTTAAAAGATTCTAAATCCTCCACAATCTTGTGTCGAGAAATGTTCTCTCATAGATTTTGTTACAAAGGTGCGAGCCATGAGGTTAACGTGAATTAACACATCACATATTTTTTGCTTTAATAGCATTTTGAACAAATATCACAACTATTCTAGAAATGGGATTTGTAAAACATTCCTTTGGAATAAGTTTTGATTCTATTTTTCTAGGATTTCCTTCTCACTCCCCATAAGTAAGCTAAATGCCCACTGCAGCACAGTATCAACAATGCTAAACAATTATTTTTTCATCCCACATTTTCTGCACATAGTCTTAAAATAGCTGGCCCGCTTTCTGTTTCCTCTCCCTCTTCCTGACCTTAATGACTTCAGCGTGTCCAGAGCTCCATATGTGGTTAGTTATCCTTGAATCTGAGGTGTTAAATCTCTTCTCTCCAGTGCCTCATGTTGTTTTGTTTTCCAGCAAAAGATTTTATTGGATGAGAGCAGTATGATGGATAGGATGTATTCCCAGGATCCCCCACCCAGGGAATGTACCATCAGTGTCAGACTTTGCCAGCAACTCGATGTGATGGGTGTCAAGGGCTAAGGCAGCTTTGAAAGGAAGGAAGTAGGGGATCAGAGCAATAATAGCACCCTCATCATCACGGACTTTCCCTGTGGCCCATCATGACCTCTATGCTGTAGGTCAGTGCTTAGGTGTAGACTCAATACACTGTTTAAGAGGAAAGTGATATTTTTCAGTGCTCCTTGTGCTGACTGAAATTCATCAGTAAAGAATGTAATACAATTACTGAGTTTAGGTTCGAGACCAGAAACACAGGAACAGGCCTTCCGAAAACTCGGCCACCTGAGTTATTGTTTTATGCCCATAAATGCCTTAGACTCAGAGGCGTTTTTTTCCTTGTGTCAGTCTATGCTGAATGCTACAAAAACACCAGCTCTGTAACAACAGGCTGCATCCTTACCAGAGCTTGTTTCGTCAGCAAATACTGTGATGAAAAGTATTTGTTGACTACCTTTTTGTTATCAAGAGTGTTAAATATTTTGACAACAAATACAAATTCTCAGCCTTTTTCACCAACCTTGCAATAATACCTGTATCCACGGTAACTGTGCCGAACAAAGTTGAAAAATAGCTGTACCCTCACAATGATTAGACGAAACAAAAAAGAAAAATCAACAAATAGACTAGAAAAGAGTTATTATTTTTATTTCCTAAAGCTGTTAGAAACCTCTTAAAAGAAAGGCTCAGAAATTATAATATAGCCCTGAAGTAAAAAAGTGGGACAATATATATGTGTGTGTGTGTGTGTGTGTGTGCCCCCTTCTATTGTATCCAGGGGTTTAATCTACACTGGTAATTTGGCAGAGGTTTTATGCCAGATGCCCTTCCTGATGCAACCCTCCATGGTGGGAGGAGCTTGTATCCCCAACTGGAATCAATGCCTATTGATGCCTGCCTATCTATCTATCTATCTATCTATCTATCTATCTATCTATCTATCTATCTATCTATCTATCTATCTATCTATCTATCTATCTATCTATCTATCTATCCATCCTAAGGGGTCGCCACATCTGTTTAATCTGCAGCATAATTTGGCAGAGTTTTTATGCTGGATGCAGGGAGGGAGCTTATGTCCATGTGTGTCCCCAGCTGGAACTGAACCAGGGTCCTTGAAATTTATTTATTTAAGAATTACAGTGTTACAATGTTAAGCCTCCTGCCTTGGCTCCAGTTAAGAA
>VUQH01088276.1:40376-53020 GCA_015106775.1 Etroplus canarensis
AGCATCGATGTATAGCTAGCAGAGGGGTGCACAATCATGGTAAATGGACTGGTACTTACATAGCGCTTTTCTACTCTAACCGAGCACTCAAAGCACTTTTTACTACAAGCCTCATTCATCCATTCACACAGTGCTTTATTCTATGCCTTAACCGCATTAAACTATCACACACACATTCACATGCCGATGGATGCATTGGGAGCAATCTGGGGTTCAGTGTCTTGCCCAAGGACGCTTCGGCATGTAGACTGGAGAAGTCAGGGATCGAACTGCCAGCCTTCATGTTGAAAGACGACCCGCTTAATACTTTCATCATTTTTGTTGCCCCTTTCATGATGGCTGCATCATGCTGTAGTCCAGGGGTCAGCAGCCTTTGCCACAAAAATAACCATTTTTGAATGATTTTGGCCCAAAAATGATCTGTATGGAGCTGCTGAACATTTTTGAGCCTCATGATGAAAGTGCCAAAGCGTATTCAGTATAAAATGACCTGTCAACATTACTAATGGGTAAAAAGGTACCTTTGACTGCTCCCTTGTATTCTCCCTAAGGGGTCACCACTGTGGATTAATCCACATTGGTTTTACTGGTTTTACGCCAGATGCAAACCTCAGTGTTGCGTCCCCACCTGGAAACGAACAAGGAACCTTTCACTTATAAGGCAAATGTGTGAAACGCTACACTACAGGGACACTCAACATTACTAACAGGTATTTATAAATATATTTAAATAGAAAATTTAAGGTGAATGTAGCGTATTGGTTTACACATTTACCTTAAAGGCAAAAGGTGGCTGGTCCCTTGTCTGGAAAAAAACAATTTATCAACTAGCTGCATCACCACCATAGCCTAGCTACACAGGCTTCATTACAACAGCGACCAACTGGTTGGTTATGCCTGAATAAAAATTGATCTGGTCATTTGTAAATGATAGTGTGGACAGGTGGAAGTTTAAAAAAGCTACAAAGTCCTGCAAATGACATCATTTTACCAATTAAATCCCCATCTCAGCATCATGGAGACAGTCTTGAATTACATGAAGCTGTGGCAAATTTTTTTCATGAGATCAGCCTATGCCCCATATTTCAATGTTTGAAAACATTCAGTTTATAAATCTTAAAACTGAATGTTTTCAAACATTTTTTGTGTATTTTAATGACTTCTTTTCCCTACTAGCTTGACCCTGGACAGGTCACCAATCTGTAACATATACACTACCAGTCAAAAGTTTGGACACGCTTGGCCTTCACTATGACCAAGTGTGTCCAAACTTTTGACTGGTAGTGTATATGTTACAGATTGGTGACCTTTCCAGAGTGTGCCTTGCCTTTTGCCCTGTGGCAGCAGGGGCAGGACCTTGGACAATCCTGAATTGGTTAAGTGGAAAAAAATGGGTGGATCAGTGGACAGAGGACATATTTGAAAGATCAAACAAGTACTAAATAAGTATTTGTGGTGGGATATTTTTTTCTGTCAAATTTATCATGTTCACAAAAGATTTAGAGCTGGCTCTTTGCTCTGAATTGTACATTTTAAGTTGAATTTACATATTTCTTTAAAAAGTTGGAAATAATTTGTGTTTATTTGAATGGGTGATGATTAAACACTCAAAGATCAGCAAGTGGTCTGTTGGCCATGTAACTTACAGCACATAAACCAATCCTCAGTGATTTCATTTGCTATTAAGTCCCATGATGAGTGTTTGTTAAACACAGATGTTTGGAAACACTTGAGTCACCAGTGGAAAGTGAGGGTGAGAGGTCAGCAGTCATGCCATGACTGATTAGCCTTCAGAATCTGTTTCAGTTTGTCTTTCAAGGGGACTTAATAATTATCAGATGAGTTGTTTAAGTGACCAATTCTATTTGGTGTGGAAGCAGCCTGGCTGAATGATCCTTTCTAAAAATGGCTGAAACCCCAGAAAGAGTTTAGCATATTGGTCTACTCATGTTTAATACAGTTATTCAAATCCAAACATGTCATTTAGTGTGGCTGAAGTTTACATGAAATCTTTTCAAATTAATGACATATTTTTTTCATAGTTTCAAAGCATTTTTCTAAACTAACAGAGACCCGCAGTGTTAACTGAAGATGAGTTCTCAGTGAATTTGAATGTGAAAAGCAGTGAAGTTTAATGTCTTGGACACATCTCTAGAACAAATGACACATTTCTTCTTTTATCTAACAGGAATTACATAGCTGTATTGGTTTTAGCTGACAAAAGCCATATTCAAATGAATTATCTCCAGTTGTGATTTGAAAGGGATGTGGTACGTCTGAAGGAGATTCACAAAAATCACTGTCCAGTGTGCCGCAGGCTTGTTTCTATCAATCTGCATCAGGATTACAGCTCTTATAAATACTGCTTGCCTTAAATAACAATTTGCCCATTTGATCAGTTAAGAGCTTTTGACAGCAGTGTCATTGAGCAACTTTTCTGAGATGCAGCAGGGATCACTTCATTGCCCTCATTCATACTGTACTCTGTTGGTGGGATTAGCTTCAAATCCTCTCCCTCTCTAAAATCCTCTGTAGGGAGCGCCGTCATTGAACCTGCTGTAACAGAGCTCTCTTCTATTTTTATTCCTCCTGCTCTTAGTCAGCCTTGGTGTGAAACATCAAAGCGCATTTGTAGTTCAGCAAAAGGAAAACCAAACCTCTCATTTATAACTGGTTCTCAGCCAAATTAATTATTCATTCAGATTACTGTTCACCAGTGCGAACAACAGGAAGATAGGCCAAGACACACAAACACGTACACAAATTCTCTCAAAGAGCCCTGGAAAAGTGAAGGGCAGATAATGAGAGTGGTAGCTCTGTATTCACTCTCCTAAAAAGCTCTCACCTTCCAAAACTGCCAAAAAGAGCACAATGTAAAGGTTTACTGCGAAGTCTAACTCTAAGGTGTTTTTAAGCAGATTAGTAAGTGTTTTGAAGCAGATAAGCATACAGATTAACAGACTTTCGCTGTTGTGGAGTAAAGAGTTCAAACCTTTGGTGTCTCTGGTGGGTAATTGGGCTTCTGGCAACACAAACAACATCACACATAATCACAATCAGTGAAGTACAGATATGCAAGTACGTTTAAATTAAACAATGAAAAGTGCTACAGATGGAGTTAATGGACTAGTCCATGGGAGACACTTAAGCAGGATTAAATCACACAATGTGGATGAATCATCCTGGGCACAGTCACAATTTTTAAGAATGAGTTTGTATTCCGGGGGAGCTGATAGACATCGTGTTTTGTACGAAGTGAATGTTTAATTTAACACTGAGATGGCATACTATATATTTTACATTGAAAAATGAAATTCCAATACTTAAAGTCAAGTATCTTTGAAATAACTGAAAGGCTGAAATAACTGACAGGACTAGAGTCATGCGAAAAACCAGTACACCCCATGATTAAACAGCTTATAGAACCACCTTTAACAGCAACAACTTCAAGTAAGGGTTTTTCTGTATGACTTTATCAGTCTCCTGCATTGTTGTGGAGGAATTTTTCCTCACTATTCTTCACAGCATAGCTTTAATTCATTCACATTTGCAAGCATTTCTTTATGCACAGCTCTCTTAAGGTCCCACCTAAGCATTTCAATCAGGTTGAGGATTTTTACTGGGTCAGTGCAAGACCTTGAGCCATTCTATAGTAGTTCTAGTGTACTTGGAATCACTGTCCTGTTGCATTTGACTTTAGAACACCTTTGATATGCAAAAGAATTCATGGTTGACACAATAACTGCAAGGTTCCCAGGTCCTATGGCTGCAAAACCAGTCTAAGTCTTCACTCCCCCTCTGCTGTGCTTGACAGCTGGTGTGAGGTGTTTGTGCTGATATGCTGTGTTTGGGTTTCACCAAATATGTGTGCGTTATGGACAAACATCTTCTTATCTGTTTACGGGATGCTGTTTCAGAAATCTTGTAGTTTGTTCAGATGCCATGTCATTTTTGGAGTGAAGAAGCTTTTTCCGGGCATATAGTGTCATGAACATTAACATTTAACGTGCCAACTGACAAAATGTAACACGTTTTTTGCAGTTTTTCTAAGCACTGAGTATAAGGATTGTACCTTTCTAACCTTGGAGTGAATTTGCTGGGATGTCCAATCCTGGAAAGATTGTGGCATTGTATTAACGCAGCACCTGGCCGCTCTTTACCCTCTTAAATACAATGGAAGCACAAAGGGTGTACTCAGCCTCAGTTTCTTAAAGAACCAGCTCACAACAGAGACACCTACTAGGTGGGGTTGGCTACAAAAGATGATCCAAAGCATGACCAAGCAGGACAGAGACAAAAAAATCACATTCTATAAGCAAGGTCTTTGTGACAGGGAATTGCTGGAGACAGTAACGATATTGAGCGCATTTCAATAGTCACTTATCTAGAGAACACTAATGTTAGGATGATATTCCTCAAGCCAGTAAAATGCTTTGAAGGGAGAAAATGACTCAGCTGACCATGGACAGCCAATATTAACCTATATTCATACAAAGGGTACTCTGATTTTGGCATGGATGACCTTCTAGACTTTACTTATTTTCTTGATCTCCACTTAAACACCACTCACATGAAGAATAAAAAGGCAGATGGATCAAAGCTAGAGCAGCAGGAGAGAGCAAATCACTGCTGACACAGCAACAGGCAGAAACCACTGGCACTTGCTCAGCTGTAGCAGCAGCAGAACCTGAGGTAAGGAAAAAAATTTGGACAGATTTTAAAAAACAAAACAAAAAACAGCAAAGACACACAGCTAAGAGCAAAGCAACTCTTTTCTGATTAGGAGATTATTATCAGTGAACTGAGAAGCCTCCTGCAGAGTGTGAAGATCTATTGTGAGACCAACCCTTCAGAGTGTAGGAAAATCACCCACGCAAATTTTCTCTCATGTAACAAATCTAGCCAGGAAATATGTGTGTACTCCTGTGCCTCGTTTGAGAAAGCTGTCAGCACTGATGACCACATTGTCACCTGCAACGGGTTCACCCTAAATCCCCAAGGGGATTTGTGCATATTATATAAATGTAGTTTCCTGCATACAAACTGAAATACTGGCATTAATTCAAATCAAATCAAGTTTTAGTGTCATATGCAAAGTAAGGAAACATGTTTTCCTGTGCAATGAGATTCTTACTTTGCTGTTCACAGTGAATGCTAAAAAATTTAAAATCTACGTATAAAAGTAATCATATGGTATAAAAGGTGTTATTATTAGAGATGGGAATCACAGAGTAACTCCTGATCCTCATTCATAATCTCCACCATGAGAAGTCATGAAATAATGACTCTGTTGGGTCAAATTGATGGAGGAATCCATTTAGAAGTGCCCACGTTTTCTTTGTTCTTTCTTTTTTTTAGGTCTATCAATAACATATTCACAGCATTTTTTCTCTCCCCAACTTATTACTGTGAGTTTAAATCTAAACTGTCAACGTTTTCTTTCACAGACATGTGTGCAAATAGCAGCACTCATTACACCACACTATATCTTATAAGAGCCAAGGTCATTAAAGAGTTTAAACCCCCCTCCCCACCCCCAGGCCAATGTCCCAATCAGAGGTGACTAAATAAACCACAACACCACAGAAAGGTGAATTGAAAGGACAAATAATGGTTAAAGTTCAGTGCTAAGGAAAAGAGGTTTACACTGAAAAATAGTCCCAATTCCCACGTGTATCACACTTCTTTTCACACTTGCACTGCGTTGAAAATCAAAACCAGGCTTCCACTTATAAACATGACACATGGGGCAGGAGACCCAATCACCAGAAGAGCCAAGCCACCAGGCGAACACCTACACACACTCTCAGTTGACAAATTCTGAACTAAACAAATTAATTCACACTCAGTTATAGTACACACACCAAGACAGATATTTAAAAAGGCCAAAGAACAATTAGGTCTCCACACAATAAATTAAGGAGTTTTGCAGCTGTCGTAGGAAAGCCAGCTGCAGCTATAGGAGGGAAGCCAACTGCAAGTTTAGGCAAAAAGAGGTTTAGACTTAAGAATTCTTTCCTTGAAAAAATGTGAGGAAAGTGGACAAGCGGAGGACAAAAGAAGAAGTGGCAGACCTAAAAAAACTGTCTGCAGCAGATGAACAGTATCTGAAAGCCATGTTCAACATCCAAAGAAGAGCTTTGGATGTCCTTCAAGAAGCCTGAAGAATTATTCTTGAAGACTACATACAGAAATGACAAGAAAGCTTGCCTAAGCGTTCAGACTATGTTAAAGAATAAAATACCAAATATTGACTTTGAATTTTTTGAACTGTATACACTCTGTTTATGCCTCATGTATTTCCATTTATGTTTGCATGCTTCAATAAATTGATGTATCTATTCACAATTTTCCATAAATAATTTAAAAAAGAAGAACTGGCTTGTAGCTCATGCTATAAATGCTGTGGTGTGTTGCATGATCAGTGTAACATACGTGTCCCTGCAGAACTAAAATATAAATTAAATGACACCAACTGAGGGGTGGCTCAAGACTTTCGTACAGTACTGTACTACAAAGCAAGTTCGACATAGCCAGACTTTTTTGCATTAGCTGACTTCACAAAACCTAAAAACCCAGTCAGAGATAACCACAATGGCAGTTATCAGCTTTTTCTGTTAACCCAAGCTTTCTGCTTTAGGCTCTGTGCTCTCTTACATAAAAGTGGGAGCTTAATACATCATTTAGCTTGTGTTCTGCACAAAATAGATGATTGAAAGTCTGCATTCTGCAATCAGAACATCATCAGATGAAAGGGTGTTAAAGATCTACATAATAAACTGTCCAGTAGTCTAAAAAAGACAGAAATCAATGAAGCTTACTTAATTGATTGAATGATCTTGGTGGTAAATAGCCTCCCAATATCTTTTTTTAGCTGCAAATCCAGCAGTGTAAAAAAACCAAAAAACCCAAGCACACACTACTCACAAAAAGTTAAAGATATTCGGCTTTCAAGTGAAATTTCAGGATGCACCCAAAATGCACTACAACCTTTACAGGTGAACTTAATTTGACCTTCTCTACACTTCTGAATGCACATGTCCCACTGTTCAGTGTTTCAGTACTTTTTGCATAACTTGCTGTTCTCTAACAAGGTGCTTAATGGCAAAATTCAAGAATCGACCAATACATTTTTTGGTTCAGTTAAAATTGGTATTTAAACAGTCCTATTCATCATGCTGTTCACATTTTGACATCATGAGACCAAGACAACACCTAAAAACTGATCAACAGCACCTCGCCATTGCGAGGCTTCAAACAAGATGTTTTCAGAGGGAAGTGGTCACTGAACTAAAAGTGTCACAGAGTGTCGTCACCAGGTTGCAACAGAGATACAGAGAGACTGAGAGACTGAAAGAGTCACAGAAGTCGAACTGTAAGTAATGGTCAAGGGCACATGACAAATTATTGAGACATTGACATTTTTTGTTGTGGTATACAATTGTTTGGGATGAGAAAATGACTATTTCATGCTTCTACTGTACTTTCATTATATAATATCAATGTAGCGTGAACTTTTTACATTTTCCATAAATTTCATAATCAGAATAATGCAGATATTACAGCAATAATAACATTCAACATCCATGTTCCTGCCAATCTCCAAAACTATATTCACACAGTGGGTCCAGATATGAACCATGGTGTCAGTGATCCAGTCTCTGAAGAGCTACTGTATCAGAAAGGAAAACTAAAACTACTCATTTGCTTTTAGAAGTCTGGCATGTGTGGTAATAAAGACAACAACAAGGAAACAAAGTGTGACAGTGGGTAATGGCTGTGTGTGTTCTGTTTGCAGTGAAATTGTTGCCAATAATAAAGATGGTTAAGTCCCACGTCTGCAATTAAATATGTCTACCTAACTGAATCAGCACAGACTTGCTGTCAGCTCCTTTGACATGAGTGCTGGAAACTTGACATGTACTGTATAGCTCACAAACCGACCACATCCCATTGTACTTGCTGAATGGATTGCAACAGTGTTGATGTTAGATTTTATTTGATTTAACTGCAAGCAGTGTCAAATTTGCAGCCAGTCTGCCAACAGTTTGTTGACATGTTTTTAGTTATTTTCAGTCCTTGCTGGCATCAGAAATCACTGATACCTCTGACTCAGAATCACAAATCGAAGGCAGCAGTGCATAATTCTTTCACCCCACCACTTCTAATTTTGACTTAACGGATATGACGTGAACATGGCATTAATCCACACATCAATTCACCGCAGGTGCTTTAAGGTGGTCTTCAACACTCTTATTTGCATCTGTTTTTCTTACTCATCCTCTTGTGTATGCTGTACATCCGTCCTATGTGAATTCTTTTACTGTGTGACTTTGAGAGCTTTGATCATTCGCCGGATGCCTCCTGTTGTGAGGATGGGAAGCTCATTAGCTGTGCCTTTCACCTGTCTGCATTAAACAGAAGTAACCAATCACTAATTAAGTTACACATCACTTCCATGTTCTGTTTTGCAGGGGAGATATTTAATGTTTCTACAGGTTCATTTACATGCACACAAAAAGTTTAGTGATGAACTGATATTAATACAGCATTTAACAGCGTGATTGCAAGGCTGACTGTCACATGTTCTATACAACAGGGAAATAAATCTAAACTGTTTTTATAATCGTAGCAAATTTACATCACTTTGTGTGTGCATATATTTTTTCTGTCTTGGCTTTGTTTGGATATTGTGCATTAAATATATTGCATATATGTATTGTATATACTGATATTGTATTAACACAATTTTGACTCCTCTCCAAAAGTATTAAAACAGTAAGGCCAATTAACTGCTTTTTGCTGTGCACTGAAGACACTGGTGTATGAGATCAAAAGATGGTTAAGGGAAAAGAGATCAGAGTTTCAGCTTTTATTTCCTGGTACTTGCATATAGATATATTAAACAACATAGAACATAACACATTTGGTATCAAACCAGCCAGGTTTTCCAAGTGACTAAGTACTGGAACATGACAAGTAACAGGTGTTTCTTGTTACATAGGTATAACGAACTGGGTGTGAAGCGACTGCAGGTGGGGCACAGACAACCAAGTGAAAAGTGAAACTAAGGTGAACAGATGTAATTTTTGTAGGAAAAGGAAACAATGATTTGCTAACGTTATTGTACTGAAAATATGCACTTTTATTTAAGTGAATGTTTTTTCCTCTTTTTTTATTGTTAGTGGTTGAGTGTCCCTGGTTTGATCCCAGGTGGGGACACATGCCCCTCTCACCATGGAGAGTTGCATCTGGAAGTGTATCCAGCGTAAAACCTCTGCCAAATTACCAGTGTGGATGCGGTGACCTCTTGGTGGAGAATACAAGGGGCAGCCAAAAGGTACATTTTTTTTATTGTTAGTGACTGATCAAAAGGTGTGACGTTGGGTGTGAACGTTTTTGGCTTCTGAAGTGGAGCATGCCAAAAAATGTGGAGAACAAGTGGTTTAAGTTTTGCATTTAAGGTTGGCAGAGCAACATGAAGACCAGAGAGCTGTCTGTGGGAGAAAAGTGTCATATGCTATGGTGGCAATAGCTGGTAAAGGACCCAAAAGTAGACTCACAGGCTAGCATGGGTGAACTTACAGCAAAATTTTATTAATGCTGAAGTCCTTAAAACAATACAAAAAAAGGGCTGGCTTGACCATCAAACTAAGCTGCTGAGCATTGTGAGGGAAGACAAAAGATAATGTGATGCTGGATAAAGACAAGACAGGCCTACATGTGGTAACGAGGGATCGGAAACAGGAGGGAGACAAGACACAGTTTAAACTGATTAGGGAACAGCCAAGGAGGAAGTGAAGCAAGAGAACAAATGGCACACAAAGTGCAACAGGAGTTAACCAGGGAAATACTAAATACAAACACAACCTAATTAAAAAAGACACACAGAGGAAATGGGAACCAAAAACCAAAACACAGAGAACTTAGGAAACTAAATCTTAGAAAAACACCCATAGACAATAACAAACTAAAGCTAAACAAAAAACAGAACCTCTTAGAAATAGGAACTAAAAAAAATAATCAAAGGCCATGACAGAAAGCTTATTATTATGAAGATGAGATAAGGGGGAAAATCTATCAAAGGTATTCAAAAGCATTGGGCATCGCCAATACCCCAATTTGGAATTTGTAAAAATAGAAGAAAACCGACAGCACACTGAGTAACAAGCGTCAAACCAGTCATCCAAGGACTTACAACTTATGGCAGACCAATGGTGACAGCAGTAAAGGAAATCCCAGAACAGTCCACAACATCAAGAATAACCTCCAAAGAGCAGGACTAGAAATATCAGTCTACTGTTTGAAGGACACTTACAGAACAGCAACACAGAAGCCACACTGCAGGATGCAAACCACTCATCAGCAGGAAAAATTGGTAAGCCAGATTGGAATTTGCAAAAAAAAAGTACAGTGATAAGTCACAACAGTTCCAGAGAAAAATTTTATGAACTGATGCAACAAAGATGAACCTCTACCAAAGTGATGGAAAGGACGACATATAGAGAAAGAAGGGTCCTGCTCATGAACCTGAACATACAACCTTATTGTGGAGTTGTGTAATAGTTGCACAGATGCTTGTGGAACAGGCTCAGTCATTTTTACTGATGCTGTAACTCATGATGGTAGCAGCAGAATGAGTAAAGAAATCTACAGAAATATATCATCTGCCAATTTATGGAGAAATGTGTCCAAACTAATCGGATAGAATTTTATCATGCAGCGAGACATACTGCCACCTCAAAGGATTTCATCAAATCAGCCACATATATACTCCATTACTTCTCAATGTAGAACTCCCAGCTACAGAAATATATCAACTATTAGTCCTTTCCCTCTGAGTCCATAAATCTAATGCAGCAGGCAAAATGCTTTCCTTTTTTCTTAATTTATGACTCTGCAGAATGGTGCACAAAAGGTAAAGTAAGATTTTGATTCAAGTTTGCATTTGTTGTGGCTACTGGGCCGCTCTATTGTTTCTATGGTCTGTGGAGCTCTGCAGAAATAAGAAGAAGCTCATAAAAAAAGCTTTCCAGGGCACTGCAGTGGTGTCCTACTGTATTTATCACCTGTTTTTCCTTACTCTTTCTCTTACTGAGCTCGATGAGTCACACACTACTCTCCAGCATTCATTGCCTTTGCTCCCTTTGACTTATATGTATCAATATCTTTATTTAATCTAAACTAAACTTTCAGCCCATCTAGCTCACTCTTTCTTTCTCCTAAGTTCTCTAAAGATAAGCTGGGTTTCAGAACCAATTATTGGGATATATTAGTGTACTTTTGGAAGTTTCTCCACCCTCCTAGGACGTGCTAAATCAGGCCTTAAAGAAGACAGAGGGAGTAGAGCAGAAACAAAGGCATTTGAAGTGAAAAGAGAGACAAAAAAGAGAAGCAGACTGAGCATGAGGGGGCCCTTTGTACTTTATTAGGTCGATATCGCAATCTCAGTGTCAGCAATGCAGCTCTGTCATGCTTTATCTCCCTCTTCCCCTCCCTTTCCACAGAGAAAATCTCAGAAAACCATTTACTACTTTTTTTGATGTGAAGAACTTAATGTCATTCTGAGGACTTTCTCTCCATATTAAAAAAAAGAGATTCCTAAGCTTTCAGATAGCTGTGATAGTGACAGAATTGTCACTGAAAACCAGTGCAGAAATTGTCCTGTAGCTGCTAAGTGAACTTCAGTTCAGTCCTATTAACAGTTTTTTTCCCTTTCTTTTTTGGTGGGGATAACAAAAGGTCAAGTGTGGGAAAGTACCTGAGAGAGATATACTTAATCCTTGAGGAAAAAGAGAAAGAAAGCTTAATTTCACTGACTGTATTTCTGAGTATCTCCAGAAGCAACTAATTAATTATAGCCATTGCAAGCCAAAAGAGAGAGAGCACAAATTCCCCCTCTAACCAGTGGTCACATGGTGGGGGATTTGATCTTGTCACTGTTTGTTTTAGCTGTAATTAGTTTCCTACTATGTGCAAATGAGACTAACCAGAACTTTTGGTTGTTGGGAATTATACCATACTTTTACACATTATAAGCTTTTTATTTGTGAACATAAAAATTTTAAGCACAATTTTTCACACTTATTTTCACGTTTAGCATGCCTTAAGTGGTCCAAAATCATACACACTGTATGTTGGCTGTTATACCATACACATGCCACACATTTATAGTAATTTTTATAGTAGGTGCTATTTATTTCAACCACACTTCTTTAAAAGAATGTAATGTACAGCCGCAGTTCCAAAAACGTTGGGATGCTGCATAAAATATAAATAAAAACACAATGCATCACAATCATCTGCCTCCATCTCACCCTATCCCTTGTATCCTCTTCCCTCACACCAACCCTCTGCATGTCCTCCTTCACTACATCCATCAATCTTCTCTGTGGTCTTCCTCTTCTCCTCCTGCCTGGCAGCTCCATCCTCAACATCCTTTGTCCAACATATCCACTATCTCTCCTCTGAACATGTCCAAACCATCTCAGCCTTGCCTCTCTGACTTTGTCTCCAAACTTCTCAACATGAACTGTCCCTCTGATGTACTCATTTCTAATCCTGTCCATCCTGGTCACTCCCAGGGAAAATCTCAACATCTTCAGTTCTGCCACCTCCAGCTCCACCTCCTGTCTTTTTGTCAG
>VUQH01088277.1:0-24650 GCA_015106775.1 Etroplus canarensis
GCACCGGACCCCCATGGTCCCTCCTGCAGGTGGTGAGCCCACTGGAGGGCGGACCCACGTTGCTTCTTCGGGCTGGGCCCGGCCAGGTTCCGTGGGTAGAACCCCGGCCACCAGGCGCTTGCCGTCGAGCCCCTCCCCCAGGCCTGGCTCCAGGACGGGGCCCCAGTAACCCCAAACCGGGCGAGGTACACGGAATCCTGCGTCTCTTCATCATGGGGATCCTTGGACCGCTCTTAGTCTGGCTCTTCACCCAGGACCTGTTTGCCATGGGTGACCCTACCAGGGGCAAACTGCCCCCGACAACATAGCTCCTGGGATCATAAGAACTCGCAAACCCCCCCACCACAATAAGGTGGCGATCCACGGGGGGGCATTCCATTCTCCTGAGTGTGATATCTGTTTAATGCCTTGAGAATTTGTCTTCAAATTTTTTCCAAAGGCCATCGTATCTTCATGACATTCCTGTGAATGTGATAGACTATGTGGACGAATGCATTAGGCCACAACTATTAATCACAAAATTCATGGGTTTCATTCAGTCCCATTGCTACAGGTGCATCAAATCAAGCACATACCGAAACAGTTTGCCTTTACAAGAATAAGCTGTTCTAAAGAGCTCACTGAATTCCACTACGGTACCATAATAGGATGCTGCTGTTGTAACACGCCATTAGGTGAAATTTCTTCCCTGCTAGATATTCCACCATCAGCTGTAAGTGTTATTATTCAAAGTGGAAACATTTAGGAACCACAGCAAATCAGCCACAAAGTGGCAGACCTTGTGAAGTTAAAGAGCAGGGTTGCCGAGTGCTGTTTAAACTGTTTAAAAGTCGCCAACACTCCGCTGACTAATTAACCTCCTCTGGTGTCAACATCAGCACAAAAACTTTCACCGGGAGCTTCATGACATGGGTTTCCATGACCGAGCAGCTGCATCTAAGCCTTACATCACCAAGCGCAATGCCAAGTGTCAAATGGAATGGTGTGGAGAACGCCACCACTGGACTCTGGAGCAGTGAAAACGTGTTTTGTGGAGAGATGAATCATGCTTATCTATTTGGCAGTTTGATGGATGATTCTGGGTTTGGCAGATGCCAGGAGAATGTTATTTGCCTGACTGCACTGTGGCCAACTTTGGTGGAGAAGGGATTATTTCTAAGGGGCTGGGCCCCTTAGTTCCTGTAATGGGGATGGGGAATCTTCATGGTTGATGATTACCAAGGCATTTTGGACGACTCTCGCACAAAGCAAGATCCATAAAGGCAAGGCTGGATGAGTTTGGTGTGGAGGAACTTGACTGGCCTACACAGAGCCTTGACTTCAATCCCATCCAACAACTTTGAAAGCACTCGAATGGAGATTGCAAGCCAGCCCCTCTGATCCAACATCGATGTCTAATGTAGATGAATGGAATAGGGGGTGGGACTCCATGGACTCCATATTAATGCCTAAAGATTTAGAATGGGATGTCATAAAAGCTCCTGTAGGTGAATTGTGTAGGTGTAACCCCAAAGCCTAACCATGCAACCAAGGCAATACCACATACTCCACAGACAGACATATGGTAGTTCCTGTTGCTAATGTGTGTGCGTTATACATGGCACAAACTGCCAGAGATTGCAGTGACATTCAAAACATGATTTGATTGATTATTGTAGGATATTAATCTTTAATACTACTTTGAATGTTAACTTCGTCCATTAGATCGTGCTTGGGTTTGAATGTGTTATGACTGTTACGCTTAGACTTGTCAACTATTTTTCACTTGTTTAAACTACCCATAAACTAGTCACCAGGAACATCCCTACCTCACACCAGCAACCCTTTGCATTGAAAAATGATGAGCTAGGAGAGACAGCACTGTCTCATAATAATGCCATCACCCAGTGCGTCTTGCTAAAGGAGACTGAGCCACGCCAGCAGCTTTGACAAAACAGTGTTATTATATGCAAAGTAAATCAGAATGACCTGGTGAGTTTAGAAATTTTATAGCCAAAAGGTTGGACCTTAACTCATTTTGATATCACAATGTCATTTTTACATTTGGTTGGATGCTGACTTGGTGACACTGGTGTCAAAAGTGTTGAAAGTATGGTGATTGTAAAGATCTTCTATGCTGCTCGCTTGAAGGAGATATGAAGAATCCAGGTTTAAAAAGGTCAACTTCACTGTAACATCAAAAGTTATGCTGAAACGCTTCTCTTCCATGAGTAAAGACTAATGATTCATGATGGGTAATGATTAAAGATTAGTAGTGTCCACATTCACTTTTGGTTAGATATTGAAATGGTGATAATTTTTCATTCCCAGTGGTCATAATATCAGATTTTCATTTATTGATTATTGAAACCAGAAGAACAATTACTGAGAGTTTTACAATATTGTCATATGTGGATTTTTTGACACATTTTTATTTTAAAATCACATTAACATTCCCAGTACACGCCCTTAGTTTCCACCAATTAACTTTCTTCATAGTTTTCCCTGAGTGAGTCTAGACAGGCATGGATATATACCGCTGCTTGACTGGTTGGCAGAGGCCTACATCCACATGGCAGTAATTGTAGTTATCCATCTTTTTTTGCTGGCAAATGTATCCCCGTACCTCTTTGCCCATCTGTTTGATTTGGATACTGGATGTGACTCTGGTTATGAATCGCTGTACTGCTGCATGAGCCATACCTGTGACGGAATGAGCGACATTTGACAAACAGCTGCATTTAGATTCAGGATCACGTCCTCCGCTGTGTCCTCTTTTGGGTGATTCATGCTGACTCCTCCACCTCTGCTCACGATGTAAATCAGCAGAGCAGCTGTAGTGGCCTGATCGCACAGAGCCATCTTCTCCTAACCTGTTATTACCCCATCTTCCTGCTACTGTGAGAGCGCTGATGACAGTACCACTGCACACCTGTTAGAGCCCCAGAGAAGCCTCTTTTGTGGCCTCTCATGATGTCTTTGTTACTATTCTCAGAATAATTCTGAAACAGTGTGTAATTGGAATCCATGTCAAAGGGTATCAGAGACAAACAGAGCAGGAGGGATGAGCTCACTGGAGAGAAACTCTTTAGTCTTTATCTCTGGCTATGTGCTCAGTGGGATTAATTTCTTAAAATCTGAACAAAAAAAATCTTAATTTTAAGCAGCGTTTAACAACATAACAAGGAACACCACATTAAGTTCTTTTTGTACTGTATAATAATTAATCATACACTGTTGTTGATGTCTTATATACCTTTGGCTACTCCATTGTATTTTCCCCAAGGGGCTGGCACAGCAGATTAACCCACACTGGCAGAGGTTTTACGCTGCAAGCCCTTCCTGACCCTAGTGAGAAGGGCTTATGTCCCCACCTGGAATTGAACCAGGGACCTTTTGCTTTTAAGGTAAATGTGTAAACCACTACACTATGTATTATGCAAACACAGGTATTTTTTTTTTTAAATAATACACATAAATGCTTGAATGCTTCTCTTTTACTTGAGAAAGTAAAGCCTCAATGGCTATAGAACCAAAAGAGTGCCTTTTACTTGCTGACCCACCCCAGCCTGCAATTTTCCACTTAGAATCTAATAACAGCTGTTAGGGTAGATTATCACCACATTATTTTCTGAACTAAGGTGAAATTAATATTTTTCACTTCCACGAATTGAACCTTTTGAGGTAAGCACATACGCACTGTTCATATACTGTACAGTAAAGGTAGTCTGGGTTCCACCTTATTTGTGAGAAATATATGTACTTTCTTGTTATTTCTGACAATGTTACTAAAAACATAAATGAAATTGGCAAAACTAAGAAAAGCTACAGTGTTAAAAAGTCTAAATACTCTGTCAAAATGCCAAATTTTTATGTAAAAAAACAAAATCAAGATGGATCATTTCAGATTATTTTCCTCCTTTAATGCGACTCTTAACCTGTAAAATTCAATTGTAAAACAAATGGAAATCTTAGATAATTTCATAATGAACCAATCACATTCAAATTCTCACTTACCTGGCACCTGACATGAGTGGCAGCCTCTCCAGCAGCCACGTCTTGTCAGTGTTTGTTTTACTCCTTTCATTACTCTTTTTCCTAACTTTTCTTATTCTACTTCAAATATTGTGTAGACATAATATTTTTACTGAAATGTCCTTTGGGATTAATAAAGTACCTATCTATCCATCTGTCCATCCATGTACAATAGTGGCTAGAACACGGAACTCTGATTTACCTTGATTACAGTTCAGCTGTTCTGGTAGGACACCCCTGACATATACACTGGACAAAAGTATTGGGCTTACATGTTACACCTACAGGGGTTTTTATGACATTCCCATTAATATGGAGGCGGTCCCCCCCTTGCAGCTATAATAGTTTCCACTCTCTACAAGATGTTGGAGTGTTTCTATAGGAATTTTAGTCCATTCATCTAGAAAAGCATTTGTGAGGTCAGACACACTAACCTCACACTGACTTGATTCACTGGTGGATGAGAAGGCCTGGCTCACAGCCTCCATTCTAGTTCATCCCTAAGGTATTCAGTGGGACTGAGGTCAGGGCACTGTGCAGACCAGTTACATTCCACCACATTAAACTCATCCAACCATGCCTTTATGGACCTTTCTTTGTGCACTGTGGCAAGGTCGTGCTGTAGCAGAAAAGGACCTTTCCCATGCAGTTCACACAAAGATGGAGGCACAGAATTGTGTCAGGGTTCCGAGGTGTGGTGAGGACCCGATAAGCTGGATTCCAAGGCCAGATGTGGTAAAACTAAACAGAAAGCAAGCTTTATTAAACCCAATGAAAAGTCCATCAAAAATAAACAATGTCCAAGGAATACAAAGTAGATATGGACCATGGGGAGACAGATGAGAAGACAAGACAAGACATAGCAAAAAGAACACCTAACAACAGACGACACAACAATAAGCAAAGGAAACGCAAGGATGTAAATACACACAGACTATCGACTATCGAGCAACATGAGGGAGAGGAGCACAGGTGGCAACAATCAGGGGCAGGAAGCAAAACTAGCTACACTGCACAGGACATAACTGATTACCAAAGTAAAAGAGGAAGAGAGAAACAATTAGAATGCAAACATGAGACAGCTTGAAAGCAGACAAAAAACACAACAAAATTCCAACACAAAATCCATGGACCACAGCATATTGTTCAAAATATCTTGATAAATTAAAGTATTCATATTTCCCTTTCCTGGAACTAAGGGGCCCAGGCCAATCCCACACAAACAATTAGATGGATGGATGGATAGACAGATAGATCACAGCAGTCAGGCAGGTAATGTTCTCGTGGCATTCGTCCAACGCAGAGCCATCCATTAGACTGTCACGTAGACAGTCATGATTGCTCACTCTACAGAATGCATTTTGATGGCTCCACAGTGTAGTGGTGGCATCCTTTACACCAGTTTCACAAAATGACTTGTTCCAATGGTGGCATCCATACCATGTTCGAACTCAATGAGCTCTTTAGAATGACTTATTCTCTCACAAATATTTGTAAAGGCAGACTGTATGACCAGTTACTTGAGTTTATGTACCTGTGGAAATATGACTGAATAAAACACCTGAATTCAATAATTAATATTTTTGTCCATATAGTATTCTTAGTATCTTACAGCAAATGGTCCGTAAAGAGATTGCAAAGCAGTAAATGGATTTCAGTACTAAAAGGTATCAATCAGGAGAAGAATACAAATGAATTTCCTAGGCATTAAATACACAATGGTACACAGTGAAGATAGTCATCAACGAGTAGAGAAAAAAATAGTGCAATAGTGCTCTTACCAAGAACTCAACGTCCCTCCAAAATTGATGAAACGGTCATAAGATAACTGGCCTAGAAGGCTGCCAAGAGACTACAGCAATGAGCTGCAGTAATTTCTGGCAAGAACTGGTCATGCACTACACGAAAGAGCAATCTTCATATTCTTCATATAGTATGTCAGGGATATGGTGGCAAAATGGAAGTCTCTTCTAACAGAGAAAAAAATCCAAGTCCAGCCGAATATTGCACCAACATACATCAAGTCTCCTAAATAGCATGTGGGAAAATGTGTTATTGTCTGATGAGACCAAGGTTGAACATGTGGACCAGAATTCCAAAAGGTAATATTTGACCAAAAAACCAATATTAAGGCCACAATGAAGCATGGTGGTGGCAGCATAATGTACTGAGGGTGTTTTTCTTAAGCTGGAAGTGGGGCTTTAGTCAAGGTGGAGGAAATTATGAACAGTTCCAAACAGCTGTCAATTTCGGCACAAAAACTTCAGGTTTCTGCTAGTATACGGAAGATGATATGGAGTTTTACCTTTCAGCACAGCAATGATATCCGAATCCAAAAACAGGATGGCTTTAACAGAAGAAGATTAAAGTTTTGGGATGGCCCAGCCAGAGCTCAGACCTGAATGCAGCTGAAAATCTGTGGGGTGACCTGAAGAGGGTTATGCACAGGAGACACCTTCACAATTTAACCCATTTGAAGTGTTTTTGCAATTAATAACAGGCACATATTGCCAAGTTAAAGTTTTCCTTGCTGGGTCCTATTCAAAAAGACTGAATACTGAAAAACAATTTTAAAGGTGCTTCAACAAAGTATTTATTTAAGGGTGTGCATATTTATACAACCAAGTTATTGTAAGGTTTAAATTTTTATTTTCCAACTTAAAAATAGAGTTTAATTTGTTTTTCAGTTGAACTGACTAGGTTATAGGTCTTCTTAAAGGGGGGAAATGTTTCCAAAATTATCAATCTTAGTCTTATTTTTTGCACCATGAAAATCTGACTTGTTAACAGGGCTGTGCAAACTTTTAATATCCAATGTGTACTTAAAAGGATTCTTGACAATTTTAACTTGTGAGCCTTAAATGTGTGCTATAAATGCCCTCTCCTCAAAAGACAGACTATTAAAAGCACAGGAAATATTTGCACTGTTTCACCTTTCCTGAGTATTTAACACATGTTATGACCTACAGAGGTTGGCATTACTTTTAATGCTTTTTGGGTCAATGATGTAATCTTTAATTTCTTGGGGCTACCATTACAAAGTTGCTTCGTCTATTGGACCATAGTTTACATGTAAGAAAAACACAGTGCTGCTTTTGGTTGTAATCTCCAGTTAAAAGGATACAATTGAAGTAATAGTAGTCCTCACAGCTTTCCTGTTGAATAGAGAGGAGAAAGGAGTGGGGAAATGCTTGTTGACCAAGACAGCCTCCAAAAGGTGTGAGGCTGTTTTATGCACTTCCCTCATGATGCGTTTCATGCATTTAACTGACAAAAAGGAGCTCAAAAGTTCAGGTGACAACTAAAACCAATGTTATGCTTACATTTTTTTTTTTTGCCACAAGAAGTCTAAATGTCCTTGAACAGTGAGTAAAAATCACTAAAGAAATGCTGCTGTCACTCTCCTGGTAGGTGGCCAACCATCCACTTTTGCAGTGACTGCCTCTAAAAGTGAACCAACAGTCACGACACCAATCCCTGAGGAGCTGACAGTCTGCCAGTTCAGTCAGCTCAGCAATATTTGAGTGTTCATTGTTCTCTAATTAAGACCTGAGTCTAAAGTTACTTAGACTGCTTGGACACATCAGTTTCTAGCAGATGTGTCCAAGCATGGAATTTTAAACCGTGTGTTTGTGTGTGGATATGAAAGTGGATAACAAAGTGGAGGACTGTATGATGGCGGAACAAAGTGGAGGACTGTATGATGGCGGTGAATGCTAATCTCTGACATTACTCTTCGAAGTAGACTATTATTTTATGATGAACCATAATCTCCCAGAGATGAGGACAAAAAGCAGACCTCTTTTCAACAAATGCTCTCCCTCTCGGTGTAGAGGAGCAGTCGATGCACAGATGCTTCATCTCCTCGCCTCTGTGATCTTCATCATTTTGAGGTACAGTTTGAGCAAAGGCCTATAAGTTTTCCTCCTCTGTTACATCATGCTTGGATTCAAATGTAAACGGCTGAACTGAATATGCAGTCATGGGGGAAAAAAAACAAAGTTTAAATTAAGGGTGCAATTAATTTAAAATAGCAGCCAGGTGCTGCTAATCAAGCGCACTTGGCTAAGTGTCAGCTAGTGTGACACTACTATAAAAGCAGAAGTTTTGGCAGTTTTCTGCCACAATGTTCCCAGGAATAGGAACAGCAAAAAACCTAAGAACCACTTATAATCCTCAGTTAGCACATTAAATGTTAAAGTGCACAATGTTACAACTAAAAAAATAATGAGTAAGTATGGCTTGTTTGGAAGGGTTGCCAGGAGAAAGCCTCTGTTCTGAAAAGAACATGGCAGCACAGCTTAGGTTGTAAAGTTGCATCTAACAAACCACAAGCCTTCTGGAACAATGTCCTTTGGACAAATAAGACCAAGCTGGAGAATAGTGGCCATACTGCACAGTACCATATTTAGCAAAAACCAAACAGCGTATCAACGCAAACACTTCATACCAACTGTCATGTATGGCGGTGGAGGGGTGATGATAGGAGCTTGGTTTGCAGTTACTGAGTTGACCATGAATTCTTCTGTAATGCCAAAGTATTCTAGCAACAACTGTGAGGCCATCTGTCCAACAGCTAAAGGTTGGCCTAAACTGGGTCATGCAGCAAAACAATGATCCCAATTGCACTAGCAAATCCACAATAGAATGACTGGAAAAAAAAAACAAAAAACAAGGTGAATCAGTCAAAGTCCAGGTATCAACCCAACTGAAATATGTGAGGGGATGTTAAAGAGAGCTCCACATAAATGAATGGCCACAAACCTCAAAGAACTGAAGCAAGATTGTAAAGAAGAGTGGGCCAAAATTCCTCACAATGATGAGAGAGACTGATAAAGTCAAACTGAAAATAAATACTGCAAGTTATTGCTGCTAAAGGTTGTTTATAATGGCAACCACAAATAGAGTATTTTGAAAAATAGTTATTCAGATATAAAAATATATGATTTCATATTTGACAAACACCTCTTTGGATGGCAAATAACTGCCTGTACTGTATGCACGCAAGAAAACCCCAGTTTCAGATAACTAAAGGGATTTTACCTCATCATTAACATGCACTAGCTTAGTGCCATTACCAAAGCACTAGTATCCCCCTTTGATTTCACTAGATGTGGAACTGCAGCATTTAGTCCAGGAGGTGCAGGATCCTTCAAGCCCCTGTCACAACTTGACAATTTAACAGGTGTGTATGCCGAAGTAGGAAAAAATCTGCAAATACACTAGCCTACGTCAGTTAAGTCCTAGGTAAGTTTTGTATGAATTAAGAGAACGCTGAAGTACGCGGTATATGTCGTAGTACAGCGAGGTCGCTGGAAAATTTTAAGCATGCACAAAATTTCCGACGTATGCCAGTGTATGGCTCATACATGCTGTATACGTGGGTCAAATGTTGCAGGTACGGAGACTCACGTTACTCATATGTCGAAATACGTGGAGATAATGTCTAACGTACTCAAAATGTATTAATACCTATGAATAACTTGTTTTTAACATATGTGTAACATATATCAAACTTACCTCCAACGGATATTGACGTTTGTAGATGTATTTGACATATTTCTAACACACAGCTACTGTATAATTGCATATGTTCTGCAGGGAAGTGGTATAAATGGGCTTCAAGTTGTGAATGCTGGCAATACGCTAGCATTCGTTGGTATTTTGTTCTATATATGTTAGCAATACGTTATGTATATGTCCATTTAACATCATTGTTCTGTGTATGTCAGCGTTTTAAAGGAATTTGGATGCGTTAGCATAAGCTTGTTAAATCATCATGGTGTGACAGGACCCTCACATCATGTCTTTAATGGCAAGAGTAAGTTCTTGGAATCTCTATTAATGTTTGTTATTTATGTTTACGGAACGGTTGCCTGTACAGTAATATGAATAATTTCCACCTGCGATTAATAAAGTATTCTGATTCTGATTCTGAGCCCATGCTTGCTAAAAAATCTGAAATAGTTAAATTTAATGCAGTGTAATTATTACAGTAGCCTTAAACTGCATTAGAGAGCGGTTTAAGGCTCTCTAATGCATGATTAATGCATAAAGGTACATTAAACAAGTGTAACTGCTAAAGTGTGTTCAGTAAGAAACTGTTATGTGCATTATTACCTGCAGGGAGATGCTATAGATTAGATTGTTGTGAAAATTGACAATACTGTCAGCCGTTAAAATCAGTTTAATTTGGACTGTGAGCTGACTATGGATGAATTTACAAACTGTGGCACCACATTTTGTTATCATTAAAATCAGCTGCCTTCCTCTCAGTGGCAAATGCCACAATAGTTACATGCTAAACTAAATGACTCCAGGAATAAATTGTTTGTTTCTATATTCATACTGAGGACATTCTTTTCCCACTTCGTCAGTCTGTCTCCATTATCTTTCATTATCCTATAAATATATAGCAAATACAACATCCATCCTTTGGGGTCTTTCCCATTCTCATTTTTAGGGTCAAAAGTTCCACTGCTTGTCTAAATATTAATCCATATAATGATTATTCATGAGATGGATGTTTCTGTCATGACAAATCAGTTGAAGGAAGAAGACTAATGAAACAGGATTCCTGCGTTTATATCCGTGGGGTAAAACATCTATTTATAGTCACCTGCATCAATATATTCCCCCTCTGTGCACCCTCTGTGTAATGCTTCATAAAGCAAGCTTCACAGCCCATCATATATTTGCTCAGAGATAGCTGGTTAAGGCAGCAGCTATTAGCACCTCTTACTTCTTTTGATATTTTAAATGCTTCACCAGGTTATACCCGACATTTATTAAGCAAGACACTTTTGAAAAATCACAGCACACTTAAAAGTTTAAGCTCGTCAGGAAAGAGAAAAACTGACCATAGAGAGAGAGACATATCCAAACACAGCTTAAACAACTTTAACACCTAAGTATGTGTTTGTGTCCTTGATTCTTCAATTAAACGCTAAGCTCTTGTGCAACATTCCTCCATACTGAGAGGAAAGGACAGCAGATTTTCAGCTAATGGTTGTGGATGTAGGTGGGTTTATATTTGCTTCATGAAGATGATCTATCGCTTCAATTGAATTGAATTATTGAAATTTAGTTTGTGCTTTGTTTTGATGCCCTTCATGCCTGCAGCAGAATCATATTTATTGTATTAGCCACAGCCATAGCAGTTTGACATGTGAATTATGTAATCCATCTCCACCCATATGCACCACAGAGAAGACAACGTGTCTGAGCCGAGCTCCATTCTTTAATGGAGGCACCGACGGCTATAAAAACACCCGTGAGGCTGTAATGGGTGGTGGCATTACATAACTGTCTGCCCACTTACCCCTTTAACTGTAATTGTTCTTATAATAGAAGTGCCCCACTCTACCTTGCCATTAATGAGTTAACCTTTGACCCTCTGTACCCAATGCCCCATGGAAAATTGCACCAGAAAAAGCAGAGCCGTCTATGCATAGTGAAATCTGGAGCTACGTGGGAAATGAGGTGAATACCATCAACTATCATATCAGCCTGATTTCATATATACAATACTATTCAAAGGTCTTGATCCACCTCTCATTGCTTTGTATATTATTAGGAAAATGAGAAATAGATGTAATGATTTACTGAAACATGCAAACATAAATGAAAATGTAGCAGGCAATGCAAAATCAGAATTTGTACAATTCTAACCAGCTTGATAGTCAAACACCTTTATTCTTCAACACAGCCTGAACTTTTCTAGGTAAACTTTCTTGGAATTTCTTGAAGTTGTTTTCAAGAATAGTTATCCAGACTTCTTGAAGGACATTCCAAAGCTATGTTCATCTGTTCTGTCAAGATGATCCCACACTGCTGAGGTCTGGGCTCTGGGGAGGAAAGTCCGTGATAGATAGTGTTTAATTGTGTGTGTGTGGTATTGAATGGTGGATCAAAATCTGACTTTTCTGCATTCAAGATTCCAGCAATTTTGATAGATCCACAGCATCACTGAAGCCCCAAACCATGACAGAGCCTCCACCGTATTTTACAGATGGCTGAAGACACTCACTGTACATATTGATGACTATTTGAGCCAAAAGCGTAAAAACAGGATTCATCAGACCTGCTGCAACTGATTTTCAACCCAGTTCTTGTGTAATTTGACATACATCAGCCCTTTTTCCCTATTTTTCTACCTTAAGAATACCTTCTTGACAGCCACCCTTCCATTGAGCCCATTTTCAAGGAGGCTTCATGAAACAGTAGATGAATGAAATAGTAAATGAAGGGCTGGATGTATCTGTTAGTTCCTGTGTCAGGTCTTTCAGGTTTTTCCTATGTTTTTAGAGGAATTTCAGATACTGTTCATATGCCTCAGATAATTTTCAGGCCTGCTGCTTTGTAATACTACTGCCAGTCATGTGGTTTTCATTACACATTACAATTATTTTATGGTTACTGCAAATGCTACACCAGTCAACCAGTTTATCCTCAAGTATCCAGAAGTTACTTGTAAACATAAAAATGTATTAATTTGCTGCAGATCTGACACATAAACTGAACAGGGTCGCAACCTGTATTTTACTGAGTCATGTACCATCTGCTCATTTTCTTGTCTTTCTTGTAATATGACAAGACATTAGTTTTAGTCATTATTTACATCACTTCTCTGCATGGTATAGGGGATAACAGTGTATTTACTGTACAGTATTTATGATACATTTCCCAAATGTGCCATAAATAAAGCAAGGCAGCATGGTGGTTCAGAGGTTTGCACTGTTGCCTCACAGCAAGAGGGTCCTGGGTTCAAACTTCTGTGTGTAGTTTGCATGTTCTCCCCATGCTTGCAGCAATTTTCTCCGGGAGCTCCGGTTTCTCCTGCCATTAAAAACACGCTAGAGTAATATTGTCTGCCAGCCCAGGCAAATGAGATTCTAAATCTCAAGAGCTTACTTCTTGGTTAATTAAAGGTTAACAATAAAATTTTATGTTATTGAACATTTCAACAACATTGAAGACAGGGATGTGATAATGGTTGTCTGTTGTTAGTTTAACCTTATAACTGTATAACTTTGCAAGCCAAAAAAAAGTTGCTTTCACATATCCACACAAAATTCTAAACACAATATAACTTAAAATAACCATCACAATACTAGTAAATTAGTCGTGTGAACTTAAACATTTATATTTACATTAGTCTTTCTCATAGAACTGTCTGACGCCTTAAAATGCTCCAATATTTTTACTTTCAGGTGTATAAGTTTTACAGCAGAAATTACACTTAAAGTGTTTGTAATGTTACTTCTGTACACCACCACAGTGGATTTTAATATAAACAGTTAAGGTGTGCCCAAAGTGCAGACTTGCAGCTTTGATTCAAGGGGTTTGACAAAAGAATTGCACTAACTGTTTAGGAATTACACAGCCATTTTTAATCTCAGTCCCCCATTTTTAGAGGCTCAAAAGTAATGGGACAACTACCGACTACAACTGTGGCACTTCTTAGAGATGGCTTCAGTGTGTTTAATGAAGTTCAGTTTATTGTCAATGTGAACACCGAGGCATTTGTAGTCCACCACTATCCCCACTCAGACCCCATGAATGGAAACAGGGGTCACTGGTGTTTTGGAAATGTCCATAGGTGTCATTGTCCAAAAATGGACCTATTTAATTTATTAATGCTGTGTGATAAATGAGATAGTAGGATTGATGCAACATTATTTTGTTCAGATGAGTTATGGGTGCACTCGAGCAACAGTGTGAGACTGAAGTCTGACTTAACAGACAAATCATTCTATTACACAGTAAAATTTGGCAGAACATTTTCACAGTAATTTGGTGCATTGAATATGGATCACATTGCCAGCATTAAGGCTTTTTGTGAGAAACCTTTGTACTCTTAACCAAGAGCCTCAGCACTGGCAATTATTTCTCACGGGGCACCATTCTTTTGAAAAAGGTATGTCTTCAGCTAGTCCAGCTAGAAGCTTTCATCTACATTTTACATGTTCCGTGCTGACAATTTGAAACTGTGATGCATAATTCCCCCCAGTAATAACTAATCCTGCAGGTGCACTGTTGACTCTAGCGACAAGACCTGTCCAATCTCCCCCTAAGTCTTCACAGAGTACTGGTGTTAAATACCCAGTGCAAATAAACATCCAGGAAATAGCAGAGCTGTAATTACATGCATCACCACATGGAGCAATTAGCCATTGCTAACTAAAGCTACAACTCCACTCTAAATGTGGGTTTAGCATACAGAGAGTAGGCAGCTTTCATTGCCAAGGAAACTAATGCAACACCCCCCTTTTGTCCATTTCGGTCTAATATTGCAGATCAAAAGGAAGTTGAAGCTGCATGTCACGCTGCACGAGAGATCAAAATGTTCTCTTCATGTTCTACCATCAAACAAATGCAACTTGAGGAACAGGGAGCTATCTGTCTGACAAGCTTTTTATTTTTTCTTAAAGCTCTTAAGGGCACGAACCTTGCATCATGCACTGGAGTAGTTATCTATTATATCCAATTATAGCAGTGATTCAAGGAAGCAGCATGGTCCAAACCCACCTCACAGACAGGATGTTTGGACAGAACCTCCCTATTCTCTTACCACTGTTTGATTTCACACTGTTTAACAATCTGAATGAGTTAGTCATTTTATTCCGACTATTCTAGGAAAACAGGAAGCTGAGGAACCATTCAAAGAAAAGAGCAAGCCAAAATGTGTGATTTAAACTGTGCGTCAATTGACAGTGTGTATATGACTTCTGTCCATGAGGTATGAGAAGTGTAAAGCATTTAGCAACAGGGCTGTTGCCACTCAGACTTTAGAGTTTTTCTTAAATATAATTATTTTATTTTGACCACTTGTGTGTGAACAGCCAATGCAGTAAAAATAATGGATGTTACTTTTATAACAGGCCATGAAACCTGCCTTTCCAGAAGCACGTTTTCTTTTTAAAGATGAACTGTAAAAAGTTCAATATAGTCGTACATAATTTATTTTTGGAGTGTTTGGCTCTTTCTGGTGGATGAATAAAACAGGCTGATCAAAGGTTGCCATCAAAGCACAGTCTCATAAACAAAATGTGAACTAGTCACGAAAAAGCAATTTGCTTATTCATGTTCTTGGACATGAATTTTCAAATAATATATTTCAATAGGAAGTACACTATATGGACAAAAGTATTAGGCCAAGCCTCTTCAGTCCCATTACCACTGATGTATAAAATCAAGCACCTAGCCACACAGTCAGCCTTTACAAACATTTGTAGAATCAGAGTAGAGGTTTTTTGCACAACTTAGTTCAACTTATTTCCAAGGTGTAAGGAGAAGAGCATAAAATCTGCAGAGGATAAATCTCCAGCATTTAGAACAACTTTATTATTTGTCCTTCTGGAGCTTCACAGCATGGGTTTCAATGACCAAGCAACTTCATGCAAGCCTTACACCACCAACCACAATGCCAAGCGTCAGATGGAGTGGTGTAAAGCATGCCACTGTGGGACTCTGGAGCAGGGGAAGTATGTTCTGTGGAGTGATGAATCATTTGTCTCTATGTGGCAGTCTGATGGATGAGTCTGAGTCTGGTGAACTCCAGCAGAACATTATCTGCTTGACTGCATTGTGCCAGCTGTAAAGTATGGCGGAGCAGGGATAATTCTATAAGGTTGTTTTTCTAGGGTTGTCCTGGGCTACTTAGTTCCAGTAAAGGGAACTCTCTATGCTTCAGCTTATAAAGACATTCTGAACAATTCCATGCTTCCAGTGTTGTGGAAAATTTGAGGGAGGGCCTTTTCTGTTCCAGCATGACTGTGCCCCAGTGAACAAAGCAAGGTCCACGAAGGCATGGCTGGATGAGTTTGATGTGGAAGAACTTGACTGGCTTGTACAGAGCCGAGCTCTCAGCCCTTTTGAACATCTTTGGGATGCTGACCTCACAAATGCTCTTTGTGATAAATACGCAAACATTCCCACAAACTCACTCCAAAATCTTGCAGAAAGCCTTCCCATAAAAATGTAAGCTGTTACAGCTGCAAAGGGGGGGGGGGCAACTCCATATTGATGCCTATGGATTTTGAATGGGATGTCATGAACGCACCTGCAGGTATACAGTAAGTTGTAGGTGGCCAGCTAATTGTGGAATATCTAAGAGGGAAGAAATTTCATCAACTGGCTTGTTGCAATGGAGGCATCCTATTTTAGTACCACACTAGAATTCAGTGAGCTCTTTAGAAGGACCAGTCCTTTCGCTGATATATCCTTCAAGGTCATCTCTGCACCATTTCCAGTGCTCCAGCTATTGATACATTCCTCTCTGTAGGACTCACTGACTATTCACATTTGTGCACCCACAGGCATACATGCACACATAGAAAATCTCACAGGAGACACCTGTATAACTTTTTGATGCCTGTAGGCACACTGATGACTTTAGACTCCTGAATTCCTGGCAAGATAAAGAGACACATATTGTTAATATTATAATTTTTTTTATTATTTGTGTTGTTAAAATACATATGAAACAGATACAATAAATTATATCCCAAATGTTTACTTGAAATTGTTACAAAAGTTATCACAAACTGTACACATCATGACAGTAGCTGAAGGTTGCTCTTGGTCCATTTATATTCAAACAATTATAGCTCAAAGCTCTAAACTCCTAAACATGGACTAACTTAGTAAGGTAGAGTTGGCTTCACTGGGTCTCCAGTTTGATTAATTGTTTACAACTATTACAGAACGTGTAGAAATTACACCCACTTACAGATCGGAGCTGTTCAAAGTATCACTAAACAATAGAAATACATTGTGATGTCTCTATTTCCATAAATTTACGACAACTTTTCAGATTTCACCTTTCAATATATACAAACAAAAGTGCCATTGACAAGTATATATAAACAACTGTAAACACAAACTTCATATTTGAAATACTGTGACAAAAATCGCATTTTCCCCCAAGAAGTGCTTATTTTTTTTTAAAAGTGGTGACAGGCATGCTACAAGTAAAAATATTTCTTTTTAATACTGAGGACAGAGCAGGGGCAGAAGAGCATGTGCAAGTAAGATAACAGTACATAGCCTTTTTCTATTTGCTATGTTGTGTTCTTATTAGTTTCTTATTACTCACAGGAGAATCTGAGTTAATGTTCTGAGCTAGACATACTGAATCAGATTTCATATGGCTTAATGTGAAATATGTATAATATATGCAAATGTTTAATTGTCAAACGTTTATTAATCAGAATTCCTTGGATATATAATCACAGAGAGAAAGTTGTACAATGATGCTGGTTTTCCTGCCAAGTGTTTAATATGAATCTGCTCTACGCTGCTTTGTGTTTTGTTTAATTTAGTATTCGCCAACACCAATTTCTTACTAATCATTATGCCTGCCAAGCTTTTTGGATTTATTTTGTGAAACTACAGCTGTGGCTAGCAGAATCAGCTGCAGAATCAGCTGCAGCCATATACAGTATAAACAAGAGCCTTTCGAGGCTGCATACCTCCGGCAAAGTTGAATAATCCTCAAATTTTTATGTCTTTATTTTTGAAACATGATTCTTTGACAGCAATCACATAATTTTTTGCATAATAAAACTTAATTATGTCTCAGTTTGGCCAAATCCCACCACTGGTACTGTAACATTTTTTATGCCAAACAAACAAACGGAGTAAGTCAAAAACATAACCTCCTGAGTGGAGGTAACAATTGCGACTGGTTACAGACCAATCATTTTGTATTATTTCTTTTCAGCCTCCAGAGGGAACTGTAAAACAGAGTTAAAAAACAAATAAACAAAAAAAGTTAATTGCTTCATACCACCTTAAAAGCTGAACAGTCCTTGAATTTCTATGTATTCCAGATGTGAACTGACTCCAAAAGTTAATCACTTCTAACCTGAGTCAAGCCCCAACTCTGGTAAAATTTTTATGCCAATTCATCTGTAACTTTTTGAGAATTCCGACAAACAAACAGACAAACAAACCAAACCTCCTTGGCAGAGGAACTTATCTGAATCAGGTGCTATATATTTCACTTTATTAATCAAGCTTTACTGAATCTACATTTTCTCAAAAATAAATTGGCATTAGTTACGAATCTCTACTCTTTAACTGTTACTTTCCCATAGTTTCAAATATGTCCACACCTCAATTCTAAATTTTGAATCCCAGGATCCAGATGGATACCCAGATGTTAATTAGTTTGGGAAATTATCTTGACAATGTCAAGCTGATAACTGTGAATTTGCTTTATTTCTGTATGTTCGTATTTGTTGAGATGAATGCACCTTCGGCTGCTCCCTTGTATTCTCCCCAAGGGGTCACCACAGCGGATTAATCCACATTAGTAATTTGGCAGAGGTTTTACGCCAGATGTTTTTCTTGATACAACCCTCCATGGTGAGACGGGCTTGTGTCCCCACCTGGAATCAAACCAGGGACCTTTCGCTTGTGAGGCGAATGTGTCAACCACTACACTACGGGGGATTTTTTGAGATACGATGCATATTGAAAAAAATGTTGCCCTATCTCCCAATGTTGATAAATCTTTCAAAAAATCCTGGATCCAGAGTCAGATTGATTCCCAAAGTTAATCACTTAAAAGCTGGTCCAAATCCCATCACTGGTAAAAAAAATAAATAAAATAAATCCAAAAGTGGTGAAAGTAAATATGGATGTAAATTCTTGGCTTGAAATGTGAAGCCTTTAACTTGTATTCTTTAAATGGCCAGCAGGGGCAACTCCTGGTTGCAAAAACACCTATGGGAAAACAGCCCTCACCTCCCGTGGTTTTTAACCTCAGTAAAAACACTACTTTATGGGCTCAGTCACTAGTTTTAAATCTTACGGTATAAAACAAGAAGTTCATTTTATAAATTATAGTCATTATTGGAGCCTGAAAGGAGGATTAATCAGAGTTCGCTCATTAGCTAATGACTTGTCACAAGTCATTAGTCAGTGAGTGTACATTGGCCTCCGTTTGACAGATCCAGCCCTCACTCTTCACATCCGGTTTCAAAACACTAAGACTAAGATTTCAGAAACAAATGGATACTGTCACACAGGCTTCATCTTTTACACTGTTTATGACTGCAGCTAGCCTGTTAATCAAGGCAGAACTACAAGATAGTTGAAAATACTGACCTTTTATTTTTTCCAACTGATTCAGTTTAAAATGCCATCACAGTGTTGGCAAATACACATTTGATTTCTACATGTGATATTATGCTAAAAGACTGTGGCTAAAGCACCGTGTTTTAAACAAACCATAAATATATCAACCAGACATAATGTATGATCCATGGAGAGGGCATGAATTCTTTTACTCCTGTGTAGAGCCATTTTGTCCAGATATTACGGTTAATATAAGGAATGCAAGGTAGTACTACTTTTTATTCTCGTAAACCTATTCATATGCAAAAGCAAGGTCACATTTATGCTTTATCATCTATATTTTTCAGACTCCATGTTTCACTTTTAATGTTGCATGAGAAAATATTTTTACAATAAGAACTAACAGAAGTGTTTAGAAAATATAACGTGTTTGCTTGAAAATGAACATTAGAGTGGGACAGAACTGCTAAAGTTAGCCTCATTTCTTAAAGATGGGACCAAATATGATAGTGTGAGGAATACTCCACAGCGTGTGCACCAAAGAAAGTGGTACTTTTGGCACCTGTTAATTTATGCATTAATATCCTGCTGTTAGGTCCAGAAGTTTTGGGACAATGAGGCATTTTTTTTTTTTTTTTAAATTTTGGCTCTGTGCACCAGAACAGTTGATTTTAAATCAGAAAGTCAAATACTGATTGAACTGCAGACTTTCACTTTTAATTTAAGAGCTTTAACAAAAGAATTGCATTAAGTGGTTAGAAACTAGCCATTTTTATACATAGTCCCACATTTTCAGACTGTTAGAAGTAATAGGAGAAACTACAATTTTAGAATATAAATATTCTTTTCAATATTTGGATGAAAATCCTATGCAGACAATGAATGTCTAAATTCCAGAACCTATGGACATCAACATATGCTGTGTTTCTGCCTTTGAGATGATCTGCCAGACCTTTACTGCAGCCGCCTTCAGTTGCTACTTGTTTGTGGGTCCTGTCTTTAGTTTTGTCATCAGTAACTGAAAAGCTGCTCTGCTGGGTTAAGATCAGACTTGGCCATTGGAGAATGCCCCATTTCTCTGACTTGAGAAACTCTTGGGTTGCTTTTGCAGTGGGCTTTGGGTCATTATCCATTTTCACTATGAAGCACCACCCCATCAGCTTTGCAGCATTTGGCTGAATCTGAGCAGAGAATATAGCCCTAATTACTTCAGAATTGACCCTACTACTTCTACCAGCAATCACATTATCAATAGACACTAGTCACCTAGTTCAATTGGCAGCCATACATGCCCAGCCCATAGCATTGCCTCCACCATGTTTGACAGATGATGTGATAAGCTTTGGATCAGGAGCTTTTCCTACCTCTCTCATCATTCTGGTACAGGTTCATCTTGATTTCATATGTCCAACATTTTTTTTTCTAGAACTGGTCAGGCTCTTTTCTAGAGGTTTTGAATATGAATAATGAAGACAGGACTCACCTGGCCATTAAACTGCTTGTCAGTCAGTTGTGCCATTACTTTTGACCATCTAGAAATGAGGGGCTATGACTATGACTATAAGTTAATGCAATTCTTTTGCAAACCCTTTGAATTAAAGCTGAAAGTCTGGACTTTGATCACATTTTAACTGTTTGATTTAAAATCTATCATAGTATTGAGCAGCAGAAAAATTATAAAAATGTGTCATTGTCCAAAAACTGTATAATCAACAGAATGTGAAGCCAAAGCACTGGCCTACAGTACGTACATCGTCTTTAAATAGTACTTCACTTTTTAGTTAACCTTTGTTTTATTTATACGGCGCCAGTTCATGATAGTTATCTGAAGATGCTTTACATTTTAGGGAAAGACCTGACAAAATTAAACCTGGGTGTTTCAATAATTATAATTATGTTGATTAGAGGATAAGTTAAACATTTTCTAAAGAATACTGCTGATAAGTTTGCAGTTATGTATACAACGATAAACATGAATTCGCAATTTTATAAACGGTTAAATAAAAATAACATGAAGTTCTTTCAAAGACACTTTAAATTTATTATCTGTCTGTACATATGCTACATGAGTCTGCTACTGTTCCCTAAATATGAGTCTTGCTGAGTAATGGCTGTCCTGTTTTACACATCTGTGACGGCTGTGACTGATGGATTTACTGAGATTTCCCAGCCCTTGTGGACGCTCAATTACCTAATCACAACCTTGACCATGACTCGCTTGATTTATCAAGTAAATGTTTTCATCGTGCTGAGCAGCGTAGCCCTTGAACTTTGTGCCATTTCAAAGTAAAATGGTAACACATTAAAGAGCTTGAGGGCCAGCAACATGTTGCTCCAATACTGAAAAGAATGATACTGCTGCAAGTGAATCGCCAAGGACTTCTTGCAGCGAGGCCTACCATTCATGTGGTCTGTGTAAATGTTCGTCAAATAAGTTTCTGAAAATTTTCAAAGCACATCTATGAAAAACAAACTTTTGAGTGACTGTGAGTGCTGTGCATAGCCATCTCTGTAGAGCACTTGAAGAACTTGCATTCAAATGAATAAATACGATTTCCTTACAAACATAGAAACATATCGTTACAAATTCCTTTTTCGTACAACATCCCCTCAAAAAAACTGATAGACAATACAACTTCTAAACAGACACCTGGTTTCTTACAGAGGTGATGCTGTCACTCCACCTACGATTGTCAGGGTGTTTGTGGAGGTTTGGGCGAAGGACATGAACCCTGACTCTCAAAGCTTGCCGCTCTTCCAGGCCACTGCAAGGTAAAGCATCATAACAAAAACAGCATTAAAAAGCTATGCCATCTAATTTTGGTAAGTAGGTGTTTTCTCTAGTCCTACAAACTTACTGTGATCATAGGCAAATCTATTTTTGAGCAACTTGCTCAGATCTTGTGAATGGTTAAATACCTTAAACCATGGCTATAGCAATGCATGTCTTTGTCTAGTTGCATCCAAACTGCCCTAATTATATAGAAATGAAAATTATCCATATATCTGCCTTTAGTGTGTATATTTGGTATTTTATGGATACTTAGATTTTCACCAAAAGCAGCCACTCTCCATATACTGTGTGTAAAAGGTGGACATAGCTTCCAGGTCTCAAAAATAAAGCCTTAAACCTGCATTCTTTCAAATTGCCAGCAGGGGGCGGGTTGACAGTTGCAACACAAGTCAAGGAAAAAATTAGCCTAATTCTCTCTTGATTAACGAGTTTAAGAAGCACTTTATCGATGACTTTTTGGGCTCCATCACCAGCTTCAAGTCTTATTTAACACAACCTGACATCCGTTTTGTAAATTATGATTCCCATTACAAATAAAATAGGCAGAGGTGGCAAAAGTACACACATTTCTTACTCAAGTAGAAATACAGACACTTGTTGTTAAAGATACTCTGGCAGAAACATTCATTCTGATTCTTTACTTAAGTAAAAAAGTACAGGCTCTGAAATGTACCTGAAGTATAAAAGTAAAAAATAGCTCTTTGAAGGAGATTTTCAGCAGCTGCTCTTTTGCAAAGCTTACTGAAACTCATATGAATATAATATTAAAATAATAACAAGGGAATAAGAACTTTATTTCAACTTCTATTAGTTATGCTAATGAACGTACTCAGCTTGAACAACCATTATATAAAACACAAGCAGAGAAAAAGAACACAGATTAAAAAAAAGCTCTTTTCTGCATTGCAGATTGGTGACTTTGCCTCACCTTAAAAGAAAAAAATGCTTATATTGCATAAATATTACGTTTTCTTCTCTAAGTCTTTTTTGTCAATTGTGCACAATAACCACAGATGATGGACACACCAGTAGGATTTTTCTTTGATGTGTAATTTTTTTCCCCTTGTTCTTCTGCTTTTGTATTTGTTCTTTGTTACTATGATAACGCAGGGCATCCTTGAAGCGTGACTACCTTGTGATTAACAAGTCACCACCATATGAACGTGCAATGTTGTTAGTTTCAGATATGCTGCTTGCTCGACAATATCCTCATTTTAAAAACCAAAATGCAATAAAAAAAAAACAACCAAACAAAAGCAATAAAGAACCACCTCTTTATAACTATGCCAGTCTTTTATATACAGTCTATGCTTCTAACATGATGCTGTCAAGTTTTCCCCATGACTTCATCTCCTCATGCCTTGCCCACTGCAACAACCTCTTCCTCTACTGTGACCAAAAATCCATTTCAAAAAATCAGTTCCAGATTGTCCATAAACCAGCTACCAGGCTTGTGTGTATGTTTAGAATGGATTTTAAACTCATACAGTTGCATTTTAGGGCTTCTCATGGCCTTTGTTCGTGCCATATATCTGACCTTTTCATCACTTATGATCTTGTATGTGGTCCGAGCTCCTTAAAGCAGAGGACTTTGGTTCTGAGCTGAAGATGAAAACTCAAGGTGACAGAGCTTTCACAGTCAGAGTCTCAGGGTTATGGAAAAGGTGCTTAAGAAAATCAGGTCAGCAGAATCAGTGACCTCAGACCTCTGCTTACAGTTATGTGAAAAAGAATTCTAAGGTCTGACATATCAGGAAAAAATAGTAAAGTATCTGTCACTTGCAGGTTCTAAAATTATTTAAATGCAACCTCAGATAACAGCACATTACATATTATACCATGTCATTATTTATTTCACAAAAATTAAGTCAAAATGCAGAAGCACTGTGTTAAAAATTAAATACAACCTTATCGCTTCTATAGGAATTAAGGGAGTAAGAAGCAGCCAGGCACTGCTACACAAAGGGACTTCATTTATTTTCCAGTCAGTGTGACAACTTCTATAAAACCAGATGTTTTAGAAGTTTACTGGTCTGAAGCATTCAGGTATGTTACCACACTGGCAAAGAGGAAAGACATCAGCAATGATCTCAGAGAGAAGTAATGTTTTCTGCCCATCAAGGACAGTGAAGGGTTATAAAGCCAATTTCCAAACAATTTGAAGTCCATCATTCTACAGTGAGAGAGATCATTCACAAGTGGAAAACATTCAAGACAGCTGTAAATCTTCCCAAGAGTGCACATTACAGAAAAGTGACCCTGAGGTTAGACTGTGCAATGCTCAGAGAAATTCCAGAAAACCCCAAGAGCTACATCTCAGACTGTGCAGGCCACAGTTGGCGTGTTAATTGACAGTGCAATTAGAAATATATTGAACAAGCCTGGTTGTTGCACCTGCACAAACCACAACATTTCTGGGACAATGTCCTTTTAGAAGGTGACACCAAAGTGGAGATGTCTGGCTACAATGCACAGTGCCACATTTGGTACAAACCAAACAGAGCATATCAGCATAAACAGCTCATACCAGCTGTTAAGCATGGTGGTGGAGAGGTGATGACTGGACATTTTTTTCACAGTCACAGGACATGGCCACCTTGCAGTCGAGTCCACCATGAACTCCTCAGTCTACTAAAGTATTGGTGAGTTAAATGTGAGGCCATCTGTCCGACAGCTAAAGTTTGGTTGAAACTGGGTAATGCAACAGGACAATGATCCTAAGCACACTAGCAAATCTACAACAGAATACCTAAAA